>CAUYPK010023478.1:0-12769 GCA_963574355.1 Loris lydekkerianus
TGATTGGTGGGATTACACCTGCAGTGCATCTTATAAGGGTACATGTGAAACTTAGTAAATGTAGAATATAAATGTCTTAACACAATAACTAAAAAATGCCAGGAAGGCTATGTTAACCAGTGTGATGAAAATGTGTCAAACGGTCTATAAAACCAGTGTATGGTGCCCCATGATCGCATTAATATACACAGCTATGATTTAATAATAAAAAAATAAAATAAAATAAATTACAATTACTCAGAATAATGAAGAAATATATGAAAATGTTTAAAAATCTTCCTGAACATCCAAACTAAGGGAAGGCATCAGCCCACAATGTAGTCTTGGCAAATGAACAGATGGACTGTTACAGTTTGAAACATAAATTGGAAGCTCCCCAGTATCAAGACACGGGATTCCCCAGTAGTTTTTCCCAGCTCAGAATGCAAAATCTAGATGGATCTCTTACCAATCCCCAAAAGTATTAAGGCTGTGGATATAGCAATCTGAACCATGTGTCAGTACTAAATTCCTGTCCAATTGGCTCAGAACAAAGACAGGGCTGGGGTGGGAATGGCTGGAGGGGCAGAGAAATGGCATATGCTACTTTCTCAAGGCTGGGCCTCTCGGAAGAATTACTGGACAAATGTGTAAATGGGGAGGAAATGGATGGATGAAAGCCAGTTTCGTCTCAGGACAAAAAGCTTTCCTTCTGTGTTTACATTTTCAAAAAGCAAAAATCCAAAAAGGGTTGAGATTGGAAAATTCCTGGGAAACTAAAAAGCTTAACCCCCATTCCATAATGTTATCAATTTAAGCCCCTCTGGGCATGGAGGTCAAACTTTACTCTGCTTTCCCCTCAGATGGGGAACGTATTTTGTATGTATAGCTATAAACTGTTTGCAAGCTTCCTAAGTCAGGCACTGGGGATGAATTATGAATGGAATTGGCCAGCCTGACTTGGAATTTCCTCACTTTTACTGGTCTTTAAACAAGATTTTTATACATTCATATGTAACCGATGGACCCAACACATGAAATGGCCCTTCACATAAAACACTCTGTTTAAGAGTCATTTTTCAGTTAAGGAAACCTAAATATGAACTTCTAATGTGGAAAGGGTAGTTTTTATATGCTGTCTTAAAACTGATCTGGAAAACTGATGAGCTGACCACAAGATTTCTGTCAGGAACTCAAATTAAGTTTGTATTTTAAAATACAATTTTAAATGCTTTCTTTCTTTCATAAAGCCAATCTACTTCTAATATTCTTAGACTTAGTCACCCTAAAAATACATAAATTTGGTCTTTGGTTATTGAGTTTTGAAGTTGCACAGTACAATAATTTAGATATTCACAAATACAAAGCATAAGGAAATCCTTCTGAGTATAAAACTACCTTTAAAATTCTCCAAAGGAGTGAATGCTTCACTGATTTAATTCCAGGCATTAGCAATTTCACACCTTAACATATATTCTTCCACATAAAACTTAACACTGTCTTACAATTTCCATACAAACTGGCACGTCCAAATTGATTGCAACAGAAATTTATGTGCACCAGAAAAATAAGACCAAGATCAATGCCAAGTTTTAGAGAGAAAAATGAACTTGGATTGTTGTTTACTCCAATAAGACACATGTTCAGAATTATCATATATAAAAGGAAACTTAATAGAAAATATTCTCAACCATTTATGCAGAAAGTAATATGGAACAGAATCCAATAATTTTTATCATATAGCTGATATAATTAAATATTGGGAACATTTAAAGAAAGGCACTAATGGAAATACATAAAATTTTCAAAGTTTAAAAAGCAGCTTAAAAACACTTCTGCTATTTACAGAAAATATAATTGCTTGCATATTTTAACGGTCTTACAGATTTCAGTAGTAAAAGGTGTTTACAAACTTCTTGTCTTTTTTGATGCCTCAAACATATAAAGTGCAGAGAATATTCTTCTATTTTCTTCATAAAACATTAAATAGTACCCACCACTTTGACAGAACTATAAAGTATGGTAATTTTTTATGTCTGATTACAGCATTTCTGTAAGATTGAAAATATTCTGTAAGATTGAAAATATTCAGAGGTGGAGACGAACTGTTTGTAAAAACTACTTCACAATATGTTCTTATATTCATTTAAAAGAGATTCCCAAGTCTCTTTACAAAAACTTTTGATCTCACAATTTATATATTATATTTGCATCTACAGATTTGGAAATTCTGTTCTTTCCATTAAACTCCTTGAATAGGGTTATATTAATATTATTTTTTAAAAAAACTACTTACAGCAATCATATGTCTAGCTGGATAGAATTAAAAATAATAGTTGAAATGTTTATAAAAATATTTTTCTGTAAGAGATGAACTTCAATCTGAAATATGAACACAAAACAAAATAACAGAAGTGTAAAGTTTTCTCTTGAAACTTTTTCTTTTGAGGAAATATTTATCATATATTTCTCAAAGCAAAACTTCTAGTCTACCCTATTAAGAAAATCGTAGGTAGTAAAAAATTTGTTTCTGTACTTCACTAAACATACTTGCTGTACATTTTCAGAGGCAACACTGGCCCACCACAATCACAATTACTGTCTGTAGGAACCAGCTCAAAGGCCAGTCACTGAGTATCATCTGCCCCTTCCCCGGGGGCAGGCACAATGAGTCAAAATGGAATTTTTTTATTTATAACCATTCCTTCTAATTCTGTTTAATTCTGTTTTTATTAGCTCTCAAAGCCTTTGATAGCAACCGTCAAACCACACTGAAGTTAACTTGTTCTCTCTTTTAACCCCGCTGCTGCAGGCTTTTTCAAATGCAACACTTTGCAGATGACAACAAACAGGTTTTTCTTTTACTGTTCAAAAATACCTTTTCTGTATAACTTATAAGAAAAGAAAGTCTAAAGCATGGGTTTATAATTCTCACTGCGAATTAACTGTATCAATTTCAGGCTTGAAGTATATGAACATTGCTTATCAAGAGATCCTTGGATGCCCTGTTTGCCCTTGAACGTTAACCTCGGCAGGGCAGAATTACACGCCCTTGCCACCTGTAAAATTAAAAATACAAGTCGTCTTCATCCTAGCAACCTGAGCAAAGCTCTCTAGCAAACTGGAGGATCTACGTGGGAACTTTAACTTACCTCTTCGGAACTTTAGTAACGGTTTTGCCTACAAATACTTACTTTCTGGCAAAATATAGCTAATTCTTAAAGGCAGCTGAAAACTTTGGAAAATGACGCCGTGAAACATGTCGCTGCGCCTTTATTTCCTATTTCACTTACACTGATACTGACTCTTCAGATGGCAGCGTCAGTGTACTATCATTTTGGAACTGCAAAACAAGACGTGGCACGTCGATTCTCTCTAAAAAGCGCCCGTCTTTCATTGGCAATCTTACTCCTTCTTGCTCCCTAGCAAATACTTTTCGGAAACTCGCACCTCTCTTTACAAACCTGCGCGGGGCTTTCGGGGGGAGGGGGAGGCAAGGTTGTGGTGGGAGCTGCTTCTCTTCAGCACAGCGAGGCAGGCTGGGCGTCCGAGCCATTTCCTGCCGATTGCAGAGTCCACTCGGAGCAGCGTGGAGAGGAAGTCGGGCTCCTAATCCAGGCGGAGCCTCCGCGACCCGCGCGGGGCGATCCCGGGCCGTGGGCCTCGGTCGGGGCCGAGGAGAAGCGGCTGCCGGTGTCTGCCCGCGCGCCTCGGCCGTGACCCGCAGCCCGGCGGCCTGCGTGGTGGGCAGGGCCGGGGAAAGGGGTGCCCGGGACAGCGGCGCTTTCTGAACTTTGGAGAGGGGGCAGGGCTGGGCGAGGAGAGCTCCCTCCCGCAGCCGGGCCGTCCGAACCGGGAACACACTTGAACCCGCCGCGATCGGACGCACCTGCGGCCCGCGCGGAGCCGCACGTCGGCCTCGCTGGTTCTCAGCTTCTCGCGGTGGGGCAGCCGGTCCCGGGGCGCCGGCCTGGGGGCTCCGCCAGTGGATCCCCCGGGGTTTAGCACCGACGGGGGCCGCAGAGCCCACTCCCAGACCCCAAATCTGAAAGCCGAGACCGAGGGCTGCCTGCGGCAAAGCTCGACTTACACTTCATTTTCTTCGGATTTGGAGAAAATGTCACAGGAGAGAGGGAGGAAAAACCCCCTAACTGTAAATATGATTTCGAGGGGGGCAAGGGCGCGGCGTGCGCGAGGTGTCGGGCGGCGGGCGGCGGGCGGCGGGCGCCCAGGCGGGGATTCCCGGTCTCACAGCGCGCCCTAGTGGACGCCCTTCCCCTCGCCGCTCCCCAGCCAGGCTCGCGATCTCCCGGTGCTCCTTACAATTTGCAATATATTATTTCTTCCAAAGTATTGACAATGTGTGAGACTCCAGTAACCCCGGAGCTCTTGTCTGTAATCAGCACATTTATTCGCATTTAGAGAAAAAAGTCCGAATTAAATCCCCGTGACCCTGATTGGGTTACAGTGTCATTTTCCCTGGATCCTCTTTTAAATCCACTCCACACTGCTTCTGTCTATTACATGCTAATTTAATTTTACTATGGAAGATATTTTCAGCATTTGCTGAGGACAGTAAATTTTGTAGTTTATGTTATTTCACTTTTTATGACTTTTTAACACTTAATAAAATTTTATTAGAGCACTTTTGTGTTTACAAGGCCACAAAACTCTTGGCAGGTTGTCAGAAGTCCTTTTTATTATGATCCTACTGATATACTGCGAGTAATGAAATAATCATGTCCAGAAATGTATCAAAGGCCAGAGGGATTATCCCACTTTATAGCTCCACAGATGCGCCCAGAAGAATGCGGACACGCGGTAGGACGGGCGGAGAGGCTGCGGGAGGAAGGAGGCAGCCCCCGCTCCTTTCTTTACCATTTCGTTGCTTTCCTAAAAGGCTCCGTACCGGGTCATGTGACTTTCCGCGGTCTCAATAAAAAAAAGAAAAGAATTTATTCTATTGCAAAATGTGCTTTTCTTTTTATCCTCCTTGTGTGGGCATTTAAGGCTGTTCTCGTGGCAGTGGGGCTGGCTCAACATACCCGTGCCAGTCACTTTCCTCTCATTCCTAAGTGTACTTTTGTAGCATTTAAGCAGCTGATGGTGACATTGGTGTTGAGCCGTGTGGCTTCCACAGCCCACAGTGAAGATATTGGAAGGGACCTGGGAGGGGACAAGATGTTTTAAGGTCCTTCCCCTCCTGCCATACAATACCTTTTGCTGTTGCTTTTTGGTTTTATTTTGTTTTGCAAAACAGGGGAACAGTGACTTAAGGACTCTCCTTTCTCCCTGTGCCAGACAGCCACAGTATGCTGCTTTTATTTTACTATTATTATTAATTTTTATTTTTGGTAAGACTTGATGGGAGGTTTGAGCTTTTATTTCTTTTTTAAAAACCATTTCATTTTCTTTTAAATAGATACGTGATCGTTTAACACATGGGTCTTAAGTTCATTCTTGCTGCAACAGAAGGCCATTGTACTTCCTGACCCTGAAAGCAAGGTGGGTGGCTTTGTTTTATAACTACATTTTCTGTCTTCAACTTCATATTTCTCTTCCTCTGTTGTTTCCTAAATAGTGTGTCAACGTGATAAAGAGATGAGGAATGGGCTCATAAATGGAGTGATTTTGAAATTATGGTTGCTACGTCCAGGGCACGTGTTCTTCTAAACTTTGGGAAGGATTTTGGAAATGTTTTTCACAAGCAAGTGTATGTGTGTATGTATGTGTGTGTTTCATGTTCCAACATAATCACGTTAGGATTTTATAATCTGTCATCGTTTCAAACAGCCCCTGGGAAACGCTTGCCTCTTCTGGACTGCCTCCACCACAGGCATGTGTGTACTCTGTCCCATTCAGATACGTATAAGGCTGCTTATGAAGGCTCTAGGATTTCAACTTCAAGGGAGCAATTTTGCTTTTTGTATATAGTTTGCTAGCTATGGACAAAACTTAGCACCTGTCTAGGAGTCTGCCGTGTGCCCAAAATGGTCCAGATTCTGAAAAGAACATCTGAAGGATTGCATTCCTCCCTTAAAAAAAATTTATGTCCTAAGATTATTGGGGCAGCCATTTTTCTTCTTTTATGGTGTTTTCCATTTAGAAATATGAAGCCTTTTTTTTCTGTTTTCCGAAGTATTTCTCTAACAGTTGAACTAGGAAAGGAAGTGATGCTAGTCTCTTTATAAACATTCCTTTTCCATTCTGCTTATTACCGATGGTTTGTGTTCTTTACTTTTTATTGCAAGAGATAGGCAGAGAGAAAGGTTCAGATTTTAGCTCTCCAAATTCCAAAGTGTCTTACATAAGGGAACTGATGATGTTCAAGTGTAGGAATCAAGAAGAGCATATGAATTTTCATTGCACTATAAAATGATAGTTCAATTTTATAAATGATTTGTGTCTAGGACCATTTAAATAATATTTCAAAGGTTGCAATAGCTTTCGAGTTAGAAATTTATTTTATTAGATTATGAATTAAACCTCCACTAAGGTAGATCTTTTTAAGGCATCAAAGTGTGTTTATAACTCTTGTTCAGAAGAGTGAAAGAGATTGGCTTAAATATGATGACTGAGGACACACAGCTTGGTTAGTGTCCACAGGGATTTTGCAGTCCCCTCTGAGGTCTTCAGTGCTGAAAGGAAAGGAAGAGCAGAGCCCCAGTCCTGTGAGCTGGGGGATTCATCTTCAAAAGAGGAGCAAAGGCGCCAACCCAGAGGCATCCAACAGTCCCCTCCTGTGAGCTGACCTGGTACTTGCAGGAAGAAGGGAGGTGTGGGGGTTAGAAGAGCATCCCCTAGAACCACTGCGCTTGGTTCTGTTCATGTTCTGCTGTGAACTAACCTCTCTGTGCTTAGTTTTTTCATTTGTAAAATAGGACCGACGCTAATATCTCCCTCTTAGTTTTGTTGAAAGATTAAAAGATTTAATTCACATGGAATGCTTAAAACAGACTCAGAATGCTTCTTAAAATAAATGCCAGGACGACCTACATAGCCATCACCTGGCACAGTGCCTGGGATGTAGTAGGTCAGTATATATTTGTTCAATGAAAGCTCATGTTATTTCATTGACTGCCATCATTGGCTCAGGTCTGACCCCCGGGGCAGTAACCGAGTCACTGTCACCTTCAGGGGTAGACTTGATTCTACTGAGAATGGAAAGTACTCCAAGAGAAGTTACTTCCAACTGCGATTTCACTTTTTCCTATGGGTTTCTATGTTGTTTCTTTGATTAATAATTGGGATATAAAGTTTTTGAAGAAAGAGAGACTCTAAAATTTTGAGAGATCTCTATACTAACAGACACAGTGCTTTGTACTTAAATAACGGATAATTGATAAGATGATCTAATATACCACACATGTCAAAGTAGTCTTTATTATAATTTATTATTCAATAAACGGTAGTTGCAGGCACTATGCTAAATCTTTTGCCCATATTATTTTATTTTGTCCTCACAATCATCTTCATACAGGTAGTTATCAATACCCCTGTATTATAGGTAAGCATTTATGAGGCTCAGAGAAGTCTAGTGGTTTTCCTAAAGTCACACAGCTAGTAAATGACGGACCTAAGAGTTTAACCAAGGTCTATGGGAATGTAAAACCTATGCCGTTAACGCTACTCTACACTGCCTCCCAATCTGTTTGGCTTTGCAGAGACACTAATCAACTTGGTCATTTACAATTACTATGTAAACCATGATAAAAATGGAAATGATGAAGGCTGGGACCCAGGCCTATTATTCTCGAATTATCTTGAAATCTCGTGCAGTGATTAGAATGCTCGATTGAGGAGGCTGAGACTCAGGCTGGCCTCCCAGGGCCTTTCCTGTCCTTAGCTCCTTAAATGTTTGAAAAGGCCTAGAGGAGAAGTCGGAGTTACTTTCTCCAAGCTTTGGAAAAATATGATTAGGCTGAATTTACCTCATCTAGTATTAAATATCAAGTGTTTTATGTGATTTCATGTCAATTAAGGACTAAGAAAACAGAACTCAGACAAGTGGGGGGCAGGTCAGTTTTTCCTTTTAACCAAAAGTTTTTGATGGACTTTAAAGATACCTTTCTCCCAAGATACTCGATGGGTGTTCTGACCATTTCAGGGAACAAAGAACAGCCTGAGACCATAAGGAAATCCTTGATCCATGTACGAGGTTGTTTAGTGAGTGAGGGTAATGCAGGCGTGCACTGCTGTAAGCACATGATTAATCCTACACCCTTGAGATAAATACATCCAGAACCCCAGGAGCCCAGAAGTTGTTCTAGAAAGAATGTTTAACACCCCCTTAGTGAAAACTCCATCCAAGAATAAATATCAGAAGTAGATGATGAAAAAATTAAAGCTGTGGCCATATTTTTCCAAAGCATGGAAATCTGTAAATCCTGAGAAGGGCTCAGACTTAGGTTCAGTGGAACACCACCACAGCCAAAACTCTTAGAATTAATCTTTGACTTGTGATTATTATTGGTTATTGGTGGAAGACAGGGAAGAAAATGGGGAGGAAATGAGGGACCCCCTCAGAAGAGCTGCTGAGACCACAGACACAAAGCTGCCTGTCTACATGCAGAACCACAGACTCTAAGCCTGAGCTAGTTGCTCAGGCATCTAGGGCATAGCAGGCCTTGGTGGCCCTGCTGGGAAAGACTTCTGGGACTTACCAGTCTTCTGACACATGTGACTCTTTTTCTGTCCTTGAATGTTCATTATTGAAAGAGAAAAGTAATCGGACTTTTCACTCATGTTTATGGGGTTCTGTAGTTAAGGACGTACTTATGGTTAGTTTAGAGCTTTTCACTATGTAGTCTGGATAATTCTTTTTAAATACATGACGAACTTGTGCCTTGAACGGCAAGAGAAAACTAAAAAAGTAGCATCACCTGCTAAAATTCCTTCCTGCTAAAATAAAAATGTCATAGTATGTACCTAAAATTGAAGCTAGAAATCTCTAGAAAGAACAAGTGGATAGATGCTCAACCAATGTTGCAGCACACATACTTTTGAGCCATCAAAACTTTTAAGGACCTTGGGCCATTTTCTTACGATTGGACTTACCTTTCTTTCTGCGTCTGTACATTTGCCAAGTTAAGGTTTATTGCTAAAACAGGTTTTGAATGATAGTGCATCTCGTTTGACAAGATCTGAGTACTTTTTGATTAGTTGATGGAAAGAATACACACTTCTTTTTTCTTTGTAAGCACCTTTCAAACCAACTGCTCTGATATAAAATCTTTGAAAATATATATTCAGTCTTTTTAGGATAAAAGCATTAAAGTCATGAGTGGTTTCTGAAAGGACTGTGAATGAAATGGTTTCTCAGCTCTAATCTCTGCAGCTAGCCTGGGGATCAGACTTTACTCCTAAAGTTTTGGAATGTAGAATAAATGCAAAGATCAGAAAGGCCAAAATACAAAACCCTAGGCAATAAAACCGTGAGCACACGGGCAGGCTCCCAGGACAGGAAGCAACTGGAATCTGGTTGCTAGGAGACACTCGTCTTTCCCTGGCAGCAGGAAGATGTCCTTGAGCATGGCTTCCCCTGCGGTTGCCTTTGGACAAGCGGTGAATCAGCCTGTCCTCAGTAATACTGCCCTCCCAGCAGGGCCCACCAGCCCACCCAACAGGCCCCACAGTACCTGAAGGGCCACTGTGGGACCTGTTCCCTTGGAAAATTTCTTACCCATACCTGCTTTTCTGATGTAGTTTTCAGAAATCAACAAGCATCTGGTGTGTCTACTATTTGATATGGTTATAAGATTATGGAAAATTAGCTTCCTATGTGGTACTTACACCTGTAAGAATTTTGCAGAATAAAATCACACCCTGAATTACACGAAGCAGTCTACAAGGGCTATAAGAAAAAACAGAGATAAGACGATTAGTTAATGGTAATTAAGAGCAGTTTCATAGAGGGGAGGGCAACAGAGCCAGAACCGTCTCCTGGGGAAGCATGAGTCTGGTCGAGGAACCCCCTGCCTGCCACAGAGCTTTCCTAAAGGTTCCCTGAGGACAAAGTGCTTGTCTTTCTTGCTCACAGAAGCATCCCCAGTGCCCAGGACAGCACTTGGCAGCGTACATGCTCAGTGTTCAAGGCCTGTACGAATGAATGAAGATGTGAGGCATGAGCAGCAAGAGCTTGGTGGTCGCTGCTGGTGTTCCAGGGACAAGCCAGCGGGGAGAATGTTAAATGAAGAGGGCTGGCCTCACTGTGATCAGAGCGTCTATGTCAGAATATGGTGAGAAACGAGGTGGGCCGGGTGAGGAAGGCTCTTCAAAACCAAATAGAAAATGACTTCAAAAATCAGGGAGCTACTGTGGGATTCTGAGCCTGGTGGAGATAAAAATTTTATGGTTTACAAATGCGCCTTCAAATGCATTATCTCTTAAACATGTGCAGTTTATAATATGTCAATTATAACTCAATAAAGCTGTTAAAAATACATAATCTCATTAGATGTTCAATGCTTGGTGAAATGGACCTTATCATTATTTCACTTTTACAGATAAGGAAACTGAGACCCGGGCAGGACTGGGGCTTGCCCTGCATCAGAGGCATCAGGTGACAAAAAAGATTTCTAGGTCTTCTCCCTCCATGTGCCTCTTGGCTCCTTGCTGAACTTGGCCCTCTGTGGAGAGACTTGGAACAAAACCTGTGTGAGCCTGACGAAGGCAGTTTTCCCTCCTTCCTGGTTTCATCTGTCTTACCTTTCCTTTCTCATTCTTTCTTCTTTCCTGCCAGAGCGTCCGTGTCTTAGTGGCCTGCTAAGCTACACACGTGTGGGGGCTCCTTGGCGGTCACAGCTGCTGTAGGGCTAGCTTTGGGGCATCTCTGTGCTGTCTGGGACAGGAAGGGCAGCACCTTTTGGATCTGAAAGATTGTATCTGGGTCACCTCTTTAGGGAGATCTGATGCAAAGTAACACAAAGAATCGGATTTGGCACCCGTAACATATTACAAAGATTTGGAGAATACTTGGGGACGTTGCATTTAAATATGCATTTACATAACCAGCTTAATGGTCTTTCAGACCTGGCTTCAAAAACAGTCACCCAGATCTCACATGTGTGAGTAAAAATGGTTTCAATTTTGATTTGAATATTGAATGACCTCAACTATATGCAAATAGATCACATTAGAGAGGAAGCACGGTGTTGTGGGCTTTGGAGGCAGATGATGCTCAAGTTGGGATCCGCATTTTGCCATTTACTGGATGTTAGTAGTAATAGATGTTACTTAGCCTGTTTGAGCCTCAGTTTTCCCATCTGTAAAATGGCAACTATTTGTCCTATTTAACAAGTTTGTTGTAGAAGTTGCAAAATGAATGCAAGCTGTCCGGCCCAGTGCCAGTAGTGAACTCTCATCAAGCGAATGGCAGCACCGACATCTTCATCAACTCATCTTCATCAGTGGCATTATTTGAAACATTCTGGCCTCATCTATAACATTAGGAAAAAAACAGCCTTATTTTCTTATGCTTTGGGACTCTCCCAAGGCTGAAACTTATAACACTACAACTTTGTAATTTTTTTCCCTTAACAGTTCCTTTAGTAACCTTTCTTTTCTTCCAACTTGCACTAATAGGGTTATTCAGCAAATGACACCAGGCAGTTTCTTAGTAGATGTTTGATGAGTGAATATATGAACGGAGCAACACCACATCTAAAGCAAGTTTGCTTTCTCCCATTGATTCCAGCAAAGACTTTTTTTTCATGGGAGGGGGGGTGTCAGAAAATAGTGTTGTGGATATAGGAGTGACATGGCACAGCTGGTTCTGTGGGGTCAGGGACTACTAGCCCATCAATCCCATCATCAGAAATTCCTTTTCAGTATGTTGCAAAGCTATTAGCTGCAAAAGTTCTTTTATGGAAAATGTCCATGTTAGCAGGAATTTTTCCCACTGAAGCCCATCCCCCCACCCCACCCACAATGGCCTGGCTAGATTGGGATTGTGTCCAGCTGACCAGATTTACCTGCTGTAGCTTCTGCAACAGAACCCCTGGTTCCCACTTCTTTCGTCCCCCAAGTGGTCCGCCAGCTGCTTTGGAGAGAGCAGGTGTGCAAACCTCCAGTCACCCCTCCAAAGAGTCTTACTGGTTTTAACACTCACTTCACTGCTGAACCCCAGTCTGCATCAGAGGCATAGGCAAAGTGTAAAACATTAGTATTAAGCAGTTGAAATCATGGCAAATTGGAATAGAATTAAGACAAACAGCAGCAAGGAGAGTAAGAAGCCTGCTGGGGCAGCAAGACATATCTTCCCAAAGGGCATTATACAAACAACTGGAAATAAGAGGTCTCTTCTCAGCAATATTGTCAGACATGTACATACTCATTAGTCTTTAGTTATACATTCAAAGCAAAAAAAAAAAAAAATCTAGAGGCTTTTCCTCTAGATTCTACCAAGAATACTAGTACTAAAGTAATCTTGAGCTGGTTCTAAGGTCCTGGGAAACCTCACTCAGCTTCAGAGGCCCCATGATCTGAATCTCAGGTCACCCTGCCAACGCCTCATTTCAGGTTGACGCTGAGACCAGTCACTGTCGCTGGGTTGTCTTGAGAGATCTCACCTGGGGATCTGGTTCTGTTTTTCTCTCAGTGAACTCAGCCCAAGGGTCTCATCCAAAAGGAATATCAGACTAGACCACCAGACCCATGTGTGAGTAACATATCAGATTAGACCACCAGACCCACGTGTGAGTAACACATCAGACTAGACCACCAGACCCACGTGTGAGTAACACATCAGACTAGACCACCAGACCCACGTGTGAGTAACACTGTCCTTTCG
>CAUYPK010023479.1:0-23314 GCA_963574355.1 Loris lydekkerianus
AATTCCTTTATAATAATTTAATATAAAAAAAGTAAAGGAAAAAAAAAAAAAAAAAAAAAAAAAAAAAAGCTAACTACATTTTTTTCTTTTCTTCATTTTCTGTTGCCCAGGCTAGAGTGCAGTGGCTTGATCATACGTAGCTCACTGCAGCCCTGACTTTGACTTTGTGGGCTCGAGTGATCCTCCTGCCTCAGCCTCCTAAGTATCTCAAACTAAAGGTTTGTGTTACCACATCTGGCTAATTTTTAAATTTTTTTTTTGTGAAGTCGAGGTTTCACTGCTGCCCAGGCTGGTCTTGAACTAGCTTCAAGTGATCTGGCCACCTCTACCTCCAGAGTCACTGGGAGTCACTGCTGCACCAGGCCTATTTTCTTTAATTAAAAAAAATAGGATGAACACACTCTTCAAAGCAACTATAAACGTGCACATAGCCCAATTACTAAAACGCAGAGTTGACTCTCAAATATCCAATGTACATATTACCTCCGTTAAATTTTTATCGCCTCACTGCTTCACCCTGCCTCCCTACTACAGTTCTGGATTTTATGGGCTTCCCATTTGGTACTTCTCTGTGAATCTAACCTAAACTTCAAAAGAAACTAAAAAAAAAAAAACAAAAAAAAAAACCACTCTCAGTCAACTCTTGTGGGGTGAATAACAGAACACCAACAACACAAACTTCACAGTTAGATCTAAACTTCTTAATTATGGGCAGTCGGGTGTGACTTCTACAATTCCATTAAAATCAACTGAAGTTTTTTTCTCACATTTATCTACTTCCAAATATTCTTTATTTCTCAGTTTTAATGTCTAATTTTAAACTTCATATTTTCCTCTCGTGATTTATTCAGGGAAATTATTCTGATAAAGTAAAAACACTTAATAAATTTATTAAAAACAGTACCATATATCGTGTAAGTCCCACACTATAAGAAAAAAGTTTGCTCTCATACATAGATTGAGCACTTGGGAAGTTTATCAGAACAGCTCTTTGAACTTGGTAACTCCAAGTAACTACATTTATTCAGAGGCTCCTTTGAGCCATCTTATTTCTACTAAACCCATATTCTTGGAAGACTTCACTTTTTTCTTCCTTTTAAAGAGTGAAAAGGGTTTCCACAATCACCAACCTTCTTTATATCTGTTGGTTCTATTCTTGTAACAAAACAAAACAGCAATAAATCGCAAATGGCATGCACTGAAAGTGCATGAAGAATTGCAAATACAAACATAGGAACTGGGTCATGTTATGCTCCTTTCAGTTGCATTTCTTAAAAATCACTTAAAATATGTTTCCCATTATAATTAATACATTTAATTAAAAAATGCATTACCATTGCCTGGAGTCAATAATGATTTTAGTAACTCCAGTTTTTATTGCACTTGTAAGGTATGTTAGACATTTCCAGTAATTTGCAGAAGAAAAGAAAATTTTGCCAGGGACCTAACTGCAGAATAAAGTGATCCTAAAATACTGCTGAACCACCAGAAGGTCACCTGCCTGCTGAACCGTTGTTTTAGAAGTTACCTAACAACCCTGGCAGCAGGCTTTGTTGCTTCATCTCCCTAAAACCGTTCTCATACACTCTTTGCATGTCACAATTTAAGAACAACATCTAGCCCACCCAAGTTGTTTTCCTCCAAGTTCTGCCACTCTCTTCAAAATGCCAAGACCCCCTGATGCCACCTGCAGCAAATGATTCCAGGCCTAAGTCTCAAAGGATGCCCAAGATGTATTTAATAAAAGGCGAGCTTTCTGACACCACTGCTGATTGTCTTACATGGTAAACCCTGAAGAAAAGGCCTGCCTTTTAATTGGCGATTTTTAAAAAGTGGAATTTTATGGAGACAATGTGTGACAAGGCAGAGAGTAGAACATTTCTGTGTGAATTTTACTGTATGTATGTGCAAAGTCTTCAAAAACAATGCTGTTTGCTAGGAGTGGTTCTTCTGGGTTCAAGGAGATAATTATTTTTAAAGTTAATAATAAGTCATTATTAACTTCATGTGGGACATGAATGTGTTAGATTCTCCTTAAAAATCCACAAGTGACATCAAGGGAAGTAAAACTCCTAATAGTACCTGTAGGATACTCTCTACCTTTTGGTCCCCATGTTGCCTAACCACCAACATCCTACAGACTTAGTATTCCCACAGAAGACTGTTGGAGAGGGACTGCTCTTCACCAACATATGAAATTTTGCCTCATTTAAAATTTTTTCTGATTAATGTTTAGTAAACATTCCTGTAATAAAAATTAGCCATTAGCCATAATAGGTAGGGAATGCATTTTTTTTCTTTTTCTTTCTTTTTTTTTTTTTTATTGTTGGGGATTCATTGAGGGTACAATAAGCCAGGTTACACTGAATGCATTTGTTAGGTAAAGTCCCTCTTGCAAAGGGAATGCATTTTGAATCAACAGTTGCAAATATTCGTTTTAAAAATTTTATAATATAATATTTATAATGCTTTTTTATCTACAATGACTCCCTCTAAAATTATTCCAAATTAAGTAATAGTCACTTTGGTGGGGTATAAAAAGAAGATAGATACTTTAATAGAAAAAACAAGTTTCACATAATGCAACTGAACTAAACAAGAATGGAAATCCTTCTTATTGGCTGGAGATGAATACTCTATAAATATTTATTTGGTTATTAAATTATTTTTAAAATCTTTTTAACCATAAATTATGCAGTCCAATTTTCCACATTTGGGGAAACTGCAGGGGTCAGAACATCCAGAGTACAATGAATAAGCCTCGCCCTGGGAAACTACCTTCGTGATCATGCTAGCTTCCCTGCCCGGTAAGTACTGTAATATATTTATACAAATCTATGAGGAAATGTGGCTACGCTGCCCAGAACCCCTACACTCACAAAATCAAGAGTCAGAGAGGTCTGAACATTTGAATGTAAACACTGGAAAATAACTTCAACTGTATCATTTCTTATGTTGACCAACATTTTAGGACTTTCAAAAAAAAAAAATTATTTTTGGTAGATACTCAGTAAACTGACAAAAATACGGTTTCAATGATGGCATGACTGCAGTTCCAAAAGAAAAAATGTAGTCACACTCTGTTGAACATGAATAACCTATCTCAGAAGACTTTTAGAAGAAAAGAACATTTTCAATATATATCCATTTGAGATCCAAGTTCAAAAAGTAGAAGTGAAAAGTGGTCATCAGAATTTACTAAAGCTATGAATTCAGTTTAGCTGTGCAAAAACACAACCCAAAAAGGCAGATAGGTTGTTATCATTTCACAATTAAGTCAGCCAAGCTCCTAACTATCCCATAAAGTAAGTTCTCTTGCTGTCTCTATTGTCCTGACCCTCCAGCTGCAGGGCAGAGAACAAGCTTTGCACTCCAGCACAGCACGCAGCTTTCCAGCTGTCCTAGTGATGTAATTATCTCATAACAAAATATCCCTGTGAATTAACTCTGCATCCTACCCATTGTAATTCTTAATGACTGCTTCCTGTGTTCATGTTCTCAATTTAACTTGCTATTCTGGATCTAATGCATAGGCGACTTGCCTTCATCTAATGGATGGGATTACATCCAATAGGTTTGGGATTTCCAAAGATTACAATTTATAAAGGTCTCCCAAACAACATGCTTTGTAAACACAAGCCCTGCCTTTGTATTGTGGTTATAATAAAAGGGAACTCTGTATCATTTGCTGTGATTAAACTTTGACCTATCACAGGAAGTTCTATGGGGATTTTTTTTCCCTGTCACTCCCCCCCCCCCCACTCTTGAATGTTTTGACATCAAGTAGGTGAAGAGCTGAGAGACATCTGACACAGCTGCCACAGCAAAATTTATTTGAACAAGGGCTGGTATTCGGAATCAAGAATTTTTTTATTATCTAAATCCTCTTTCTAATAGTCCATGAAGCACATTCTTATGCTTGTATGTATCAAATTTAATGTTCACACATCTCACTAGCTCTACACGCCTGGATAATGGCCCAGGTGTTTTCTTTTTGCTCATTACATATAGACTATGTGTGAACTTACTCTCAACCAACATCGAATGATATGGATCCAGAAATATTTGTCACCAACAATGAGTATTTTGTCAGAAGAAAATTGCTATTTCAAGAGCAACCATAAACGTTATCCAGAATCTACCACATGTAGGCGCTATGCTCAGTTTTAGTTTCCAACAGATACGAAGCTATGACAGGTATTGTCTTTAAAATCTTTATTATCCAGTTGTGAGAGAAAAGACTTATACAAAAATACAAGTAATGCTATTTGGCTATGTATTATGAATACCAAATAAATTCTATAAACAAGATGTGCAACTTTATCACATGAAAGTAAATTCATTCTACAACCTACTACAATTTACCTCTCCTGGAAACCACATCCTTAACTTATGTTGAGGAACCACTCCTGTCTGCACTCAGGCAGTAGAGTTTTGGGGGCAGAGGACCAGGATGGCATATGACTAAGCCCAGAGAACATGACAATGACAGATTCAGGGATGGACACGACCATGAGATCAGTCTCAGGAATTTTGCTAGAACTGGAAGAGTAAAGCTCTTTTTATACTGGGATTATCTGATTGGCAAAGTATAAACCTGCAGCTGCTGATAGCTGTCTTTGCCACCATGTTAGCAATCTACATGGAATGCTGCCAACGCAGAAGGGGGTCAGAGCAGAGGGATGGTAGGCAAAGAGTTTCTGGACAACACTGTTGAAGCTCCTGGATTCACTTGTCCCCGATCTACTTCCTAGTTTTATTAGTTGTGTCAGGCAGTCAAGTCACATCTTTGGTTACCCAATTCAAGTTCGGTTTTTATTACTTGCAACAAAAGATTGTCCTGAGATATCTATACATATTTTGAAATTATTAAATAACTTCAAAACATCAATATCTGACCTCAACTGTATCTTACATAGAAAAAAATTCTCAATTTAAAAAATGAGTTTAACTCCGGCACATAAGCCTTCCTAGTGTCCTCTAAGTGGCTGTACCAGTTCTCTGACTTGGCTGGGAGAACGTTCACCTTAAATGGCTTCTCCATTCGCATGTCCACAGGGCAAGAATAATTGACAGCAACAGCCCAGATTAATTCCTCTCTCCTAGAGAGCCAGGCAGCTTCCTCCCAGACCCTGTTTGAGGTTCCTGGTCTGACCATAAAGATATTTTAAGAAGAAAAAAGAGAAAAAGGAAGAAGACGACACACAGCCAGCCTCATCACAAACAGCAATATGGAACCCAGAACAGGTAAGGACTCAATGGGCAAGAGGAAGTGAGGAGGGAAGAACACTTAAAAGTAACACAAAGGTACAGAGTTCAGTGAATGTCAAGGCTGAATCCAATGCACAGAGGCATGTTCTCCTGAGACTCTGAATTAGACAACCCCCTTTCTACGAGATACTGCTGCAAAGTGGAGAAGCACAAGAATGTGAACCCAACAATAATCATAAAGTGCAGAAACCCCTTGTGTCCATAATGACAAATTTATGGCCCCCATATCTCACCAGGGAATGTACAGTCAATGCCTTTTACTTACCATCACTAACTAATTTTATTCCTATAGCCTTAAAGACAGTGTTCATAAAATAGTTTCAGTTTATTTTCTGAATCTCACCATTAGAGTTGTTATTAATCTAATTTTAGCATCTATCTACATGCAGCTGGCACTGTGGCTCTCTGAATTAGTATCGTTTGAATCTGTTAGCCAAAAAATGCTTTACAGATGAAACAGAAACCTCCAAACTGGGCAAGTTTATAAGATGTGAGTTGCACTACAGTAAATATTACAAATAGAGCAAACAGTAAAACTCATGTATATGGAAACACATTCCAACCACATGATCAGCAACAGAACTGCTATACTATGAGGTAGGCCCCAAATTAGCTATGCGGGATGACTTGATGGTCTGTGGAATGCCTATATACTGCTCTGCTCATATTCAAGATGAATTCCTGAAGTAAACATTGCATAACAGAATCCAAACTTCTTCCATAGTCCTACAGCAAGCACTAGAGGCACCCGCACATTATCAAACACAATTCTTCAGACTGCTAATGCATTTCATCCACATGAGAGAAGGAGGGGATGGTAGCATCACTGTTATGCCAACTACATGCTATTATAGGGGAAAGGAAAATATTAATTTTGAAAAGAAAGTATAAAAGTCATAAATACTGTATTTGTTGTCTTACAGTATGGAAAAAAGAATGGTAGCACAGGCAAAATATTTGGTAAGTGAACTTTGTGGACCATTATCTCTCCAAAGACAAGAGAAAGAAGACACAAGTAGCTGAGCAACGACTGCTGACACTTCTGCTGGGAGTTTAGTTCCAATACAAAACAGTTTTGGAAGTTCAGAAAGAACGTAAAGCCAACTCTACAAAATGAAGAAAACTGTCAGTTGAGAAAATCAAGAGCCTAGATACCTAGTAATGGGACTGTAGGAATCAAATGGAAGGTCTACTTTTAGATCTTTCAGGATTCTCCGTACTTCTCTCCAAAAGGGCTGTATTAGTTTGCAGTCCCACCAGCAGTGTAGAAGTGTTCCCTTCTCTCCATAACCACGCCAGCAACTGGTGTTTTGGGACTTTGTGATGTGGGCTAATCCTGCTGGGGTTAGGTGATATCTTAGAGTGCTTTTGATTTGCATTTCTCTGATGATTAAAGACAATGAGCATTTTTTGATATGTTTGTTGGCCATTCGTCTGTCATCCTCAGAGAAGTTTCTGTTCAAATCTCTAACTTAACAAATGGTGCTGAGAAAACTGGTTATCCACATGTAGAAGACTGAAACAGGACCCGCACCTCTCACCATTGACAAAAATTGATTCTCAATGGAAAAAAGATTTAAATTTAAGATACAAAACAATAAAAATTCTAGAAGAGAGTGTGGGGAAAACACTTGAAGATACTGGCCTGGGAAAAAACTTTATGAGGAAGACCCCCCTAGCAACTGCAGCAACACCAAAAATAAATAATGGATCTGAGTAAGCTAAAAAGCTTCTGCATAGCTAAGGGTACCACAAACAAAGCAAAGAGACAGCCTTCGGAATGGGAAAAGATTTTTGCATGTTATGAATCTGGCAAAGGCGTGATAATTAGATTCTACAGAGAATTCAAATTATTATTTTTATTTATTTATTTTTAGACAGTCTCATTATGTTGCCCTCAGTAGAGTGCTGTGGCATTACAGCTCACAGCAACCTCAAACTCTTGGACTTAAGTGATTCTCTTGCGTCAGCCTCCCAAGCAGCTGGGATTATAGGTGCCCACCGCAACATCTGGCTAGGCAACTCAAATTCAACAATAAAAAAAGTACAAACAACCCTCTCTGTAAGTGCACAAAAGGCTTCTTATTGCATAATGTCATTTATATGAAATGTCCAGAACAGGCAGATAGATAAGAGATAGAAAGTAGATTAGTGGGTTGACTAGGACTGGGAGTGTTAGGGGACACCGGAGGAATGGGTACTGATGGATAATGGGCCCTGGGTTTCTTTTGAAGGACATGAAAATACTCCTAAGTTTAGATCATGGTCATGGTTGCCAAACTCAGTAAATATATTGAACAGTTTACTTACATGGGTAAATTTTATGGTATATAAATTATATCTCAATAAAGTGGTTTAAAAACAAAAACCAGAAAAGAAATAAGTATTAGAGAGGTTTAATACTCTGCCTGAGACACAGGGACAATAGGTATGGAGATGGGGCGTGACATCAGGCTGACAGGCCATGTGACCTCCTAAGCACCCAACTATTCTGCCTCTGCAGGCAGCACCGTGTGTGGAGACCAGCAAAGCAGGGGCTGTGCTGCTGGGACCATCACAGGAGAGACCTGCTGCTGACAGGCAGTGTAGGCACGCCAACCCCCAAATGTCTGTGGTCAGTTTAGAGATCCCAATATATACTTTACATGTGAGACTGAAAAAAAAATTGCAGAAAATTCACAGAAAAAATTTTTAAAAGCTGCAGACAGTTGATCCTCTTGAGTTCTTCCCTCAACTAGTTAGGAAAATGACACCTTCAGTTCACCCAACAGACCTTGAAAAAGAGATTCTGATCTCCAAGACATATGAGTTAGGTGGTATTTTAAAAAGCAAAGTGAATGGCTCTGGCGGAACATTCTGGATAACTGTCAACATTCAGTTCTCTCTCCATTTCTGACCGGTAAAAGCCTTGCTCTCCAGCTTTGGGCCTCTCTTGAGGAAAAATGACTAAGCAGCCAAAACTAGGTAGCCGTCTGCGAGGAAGACTGTCTGCAGGGTCTTAGGAGAAAACCAGCCACCGTGAGTCAAAAGTCACTCATAATCACATCCCCACCGGTGAGCAAATTCATCCCAGCAATACTTCACTCCCATACTTGTGATTAGGTTCTTATCTAAGAAAACAACCACTCAAATTAGTTCACTTTAAAGAAAAACAAATGACCACAAACTTGAGAAAATCTTAAACCTTGGAAGTGACTTAAAGAAACAGAAATTAAAACATCAGTGACATACTAATTAAGCCCTTCAAATTGCACAAAAAACAAAACCAAACCACTTGTTTAATGATAAAACCACACTGCATTTTTGAATGTATAAATGGGCCCACTATTACCACAGGAATATAAATTGGTAAAAATCCTTCTGGAGAGTAATATGGCCATATCTATTAAAATATCTATATAAACACATACACATACATATGATATACATCTAAATTTATTGAACATGTAAAGCCATTGATAATACATTATGAAAAGAAAATGCAAGTCCCAAAAGAGTACATACAGTATGATTCCACGTTTGTAAAAAAAACTGGTCATTTCTGGGTGATGAGATTACCCAATGGTAGTTTTCTGCTATTTGCTTATCTGAAATTTTTATTAAAACAAGAGTTGCAAAATTTTCTTTTCTCATTCAAGCTTTCTTCCTTCTACCACTTTTTTCTTCAATCTGCTCCTTTGAGTTAATGAGAAAAACCTAATCATCAGTCCTGAAAAGGTAGTTTTGAAAATTAACTATATAAACAATGAAAAGTCTTAATTTTTTTCTGGGAGAAAAAAGCAATATGCATGCATGACTGACTGTCTCATTGAAGCCATGTAATTTTCAATCTCCTCCCCAAATGAAGAGACTCTATTTTAAAAAAAATGGAAAAATAAAATTATTCCTGATAACTGATTAGGTCAAGTTAAAGAATTACCAAGAAACAAAGGAGAAATAGTGGTAGTTAACAAAGTCATTTCAAATTACTCTAAATTTCATTATACGAGCGAAAGAAAAATCTTGCATAGTAACACAACATTTTATTAACTATGGGGAGGGAAATTTAGAAATTACTTAGTTCTGTATTTACAGTTTTACAGAGAAAGAAACATAGGCCAAGGGTGAGCAGAATGGCAGAGCTGAATAAAGAAAAGTCACCTACGTCTCATGCCTAAGAATTCAGTGCCCTTTTTAAAGAACAAAGTATAAGCAGTCAAAATAATTAAGCATGGTCAAGAAAGTTTAACATCTAACTTACCAGTATTTTTATTTATACTTATTTTAGTATATTTAAAACTTATTTTTAAATTGGATCTATTTCAGCAAAATTTCCAGGAATTATTAAGCCTTGAGAAAAATTATATAAACATATTTTAAGACTACCAGTGGAAAACTATATTAAAAGATTAGAAAACAGAACACAAATGGAAAGGTTTAAAAACACTGGTATCTCTACCAGCTGCTAAACTTAAGAATCTAAAATTGGTTTTGTGGTTGTTGTTGTTGTTTTTCAGGTGTAAAAACTTGTAAAAATTAAATTATGATTTGCTATATATTTGTAAGTCAGTTTATATTCCAGGAATATTTCAAATAATAAGGTAAATACTTCATGATGTAACAATAATTAATTAAAAACTAAGAGAGGCTGAGCCAGGATAGGCGCCTGTATCCTAGCACTCTGAGAGGCCAAGGTGGGAGGATCTCCTGAGCTCAGGAGTTCAAGACCAGCCTGAGCAAGAGCAAGACCCTGGCTCTACTAAAAATAGAAAATATTAGCCAGGCATTGTGGCAAGAGGAACCCTTGAACCCAGGAGTCTGAGGTTGCTGTGTGCTTGGCTGATGCCATGGCAATCTAGTCCAGGTAAGAGAGTGAGACTTTGTCTTAAAAAGACAAACAAACAAAAAAAAAAAAAAAAAAAAAAAAATTGAGAGATAAGAACTTTGTAAAGTTTATTTCTTTATACATTTCTATATATATAAAGTAATATATAAAGTCAGTCTATATATATTACTATATTTCTTTCAAAGCACACTTTTTCTTTTGCAAAGAACCATAGGAACACCTCATACAGGGAATCTATAAGGTAACTGAGGATTCCATACAAGTGAATATTTAGATGCCTAATTCTTACCCATCTTAATCCACCAAACTATTTTTAAAAGTTTTAATGGAATTTTTAAAGTATGCATTGAACATTTTCTTGGCTTGTTAAGCACAATATACTAATTATGTTCTCCTGATAGATGATTCATGTCATTATCATAATTCAGTTCCATTATTATGACCATTTGATTGCTTACTACCCGCAGATTAAAAAAAAAAAAATCCATAAACTGTTGAAAACCAAAGGCAAAGAGAGAATCTTGAAAGCAGTAAGAGAAGCAACTCATCACATACCAGGGATTCACAATACGATTAACAGCCAATTTCTCACCACAACCCATGGAGGGCAGAAGGCAATGGGATGACAATTTTAAAGTATTAGAAGAAAAAAGTTGTCAACCAAGAATTCTGTATCTGGTGACAGTAGCCTTCAAAAATAAAGGCAAAATTAAGACATTCCCAGATAAATAAAAGCTGAGGGTCTGCTTTTATTGTTGCCAGCAAACCTGCCCTACAAGAAATGCTAACAGGAGTCCTTCAGGACACTAGACAGCATTCAGAGCCATATGATGAAATAAAGAACATTGGTAAAGGACAAGTGACTACAAAGGTAAATATAAAAGTCAGTATTAAAGTATTTTGGTTTATAACTTTTGTTTTCCTGTATGATTCAAAAGTCAGATGCAAATCTATGTTAATGACCATACAATGGACGAAGATGTAATTTGTGACTATACAGCATAAAGCAAAGGGACAGAGATGTATAGAAAAAAAGTTTTTATATATTATTTAAGCTATGCTATTATTAATTCACCCCAGATTGTTGTAACTCTAACATGTTCATTGTAATCTCTGGGGTAACCACTGAGAAATTCTTTGTTTTGAAACTCTTCATATCCTGAGGAATATTTTCTTGACTATCCTCTTGAATTTACCACTTCAGAGTTCCTAGAGTAAGTTTGCCACTATACCAGAAACTCAACATATGCAAACTCATTGAATCCTTTCAATAGCCCTATAAAGTAGATACTATTATTCTCATCTTTGTAGTTACACATGATGTAACTACAATTCAGAGGATAATTTGTTCAAAGGTCATAGAGTAGAGTAAAACACAGATCCAGGATTCAAATTAGAAACTTTCAGAGGCCTTTCTTGTCTCCTTGAGTTGACCTCTAATAGAGTCTCATGGTTCCGTTCTCTTCTTACCTATGCACCACCACTCCCCCACCACCACATGATTGACGATAAGAGCACCTGAAGACTGAGGAATCTCCAACTCTTCAAAACAGTTCTCTCCCCAAACTCTACCCAGTTATCTCTTGCAACAACTTCAACCACTACTCTGAACACTTCAATTTCAACATATCTAGAATAGAGTTCATCCCACTTGGTGAACTGTACTACTTACCACCCAAACAATTTTTTTTAAGCCCAGAAATCTTCAAGCAATTCCATATTCTTCTCCTTCTCCATATGTCCAATTAACTACCAATTTCACTACCCAAATATTTCTCCAGGCATCGTTACTTCCTGAGTTCGGGTACTTGTCAATCTTAGCTGGTCCTCTATAGAAGGGCTTTATCCTCTTTCATTGTACTTACTTTTCACTCTGGTTAGTGAACCTTCTACAGTACACATCTGATTATAACATTGAACGAATGCATTTAACCAGCAAACATTAAGTATTTACTATTTCTTAAGTATTGAATTAGGTACTAGGGATAGAAGGATCAAAAGGTAAAGTAATTTTTCCGTAATTGTTCAGACTTTCTTGGGGAAGACAGACATAAAAAGACAAACATCAACTCTTCTATAAATGATAATATATATGTATACACACACACATATATATCTTAAAATAGCATATGTCTTCTAAGATACAGATATCTACCTATATAGACATATGCATGTGTACACACACACACACATACACAGAGTATTTTAACAGTAAGTACAAGGGGCACCCACTCCAGTTGTGTAGGAACAGATTTGTAGATCAAATAGCAACTGAAATTAGAGTAAAAGCCGTTACCCAAGCAAGTGGCAAAAAAGGGGTACTTGCAACCAAGAAAAAGTGTGAGCAAAGTACAGCATTTATGTCCCTTTATAAAGGAATAGAAAGAATTTTAGTCCTATGGGAAGTGGGTATCAACTTTTTGATTTTTGAGTAGCTCAAAATGATGCAATGGATAAGGGGAACGTTGGCAAGAAGACCAGTAAGGAGACTGTTGCTACAGTGGTTCAGGAAAAATAAAGAGGGCCCATCTAAGGAATTGGCAGCAAGGATGGAGAGGAGAATACAGATTCCAGAAATATTTAGGGGGGTGAATTGGCAGTACTTGCTAAGTGTCTAAATGTGGTGGGAGCAGAGGGATGGGGAAGAGGGAGAAGCCAAGGATAACTCACAGGCTTTTGACTTTGGGGACTTGGTGCCACCCCATGAGATACATGAGTGAGATAGGGCAGTGTTCCCAGATCTTTGGTTTATAAGGACTTGTAAACTTTCCAACAATGTTAGAGCTTGGGCAGAAAGTTGCCAACTAAAGACATAAATATACCCGACACCTAAAAGCAACGTCATCTCGTTTTTAAAAAGCACATTTTAACACCCAAAATATGCATAGATTTAGTTTTCTGACAAATTCACCACAGGGCCCTTATTTTTCCAATCACATAAATGTTGATGGAAAATTGGTACCATGCCTGAGACAAACACTGGGAAGTCCTGAGATAGAGATATAGAATAAGTCAGTTCAGCGGTAAGATGATGAGTTGAAGGCAGAAGAACATTTAGTCCCACCCTGCCCTTGCTAACTCTCCAGCCCTACAGGAATGCCTCGTCTACATATAACAGGGATGAGGCTGGAAGCCCTGAAGAAGATGCATTCAACTATCCCTTGAGGGGAAGGAGTTAGGGAGGTGAGTCTCGGAGAACAGCCTGGAATTTGCCAGATAAACAAAGGAAGTTTGGCATGGTCCCAGCAGAAGAGACAGCAGGAAAATTCATATTTGGGGAATTGTGAATAGTTTGGCATGACCTGGTGATTACTTTAGAAAATGGCAAGATAAGAGCTGAAAAAGTATACAGAAGTGAAATTTTGAAGGGTTTGGTAATCTGGGCTAAGAAGTCTAGAATTTATCTAGAATTATAGGCATTGGGAAAGAATCGAGGGACTTTATGGTAGGTAATGGTGTGGCCAGATTTGTCACTTGGAAATACTACTCTGGCTACAGAATAGAAACTGGACAGCAGAATAAATTGGAGGTAAGGAAATCAAGTATGAAGTATATGCAAAAGCCCATGTAAAAAGTACAGACAGATTAGAGAAATAGCAGCAACAGAGATACCAATATAATCAACAAATATTTACTGAGTACCTATACTCTTCAGCAGTGTATCAAGATCATTAGGCAAGATCCCTGCACTTTCAGAGCTTATTTTCTACTATCATTAAACAATATTCAAGAGATACTTTACATACTTTGCAATTTTAAAAATTTAATGATGCACCAACAGCTTTCACAGATCTCCATTTTTAAGTTGCACAAATTTTGTTCTATAGGCAATTTATTAAACCATTTCCCTATTCTTGTAATGTTGGCTCATCATTACCTTATGATAAATTCCTGTAAGTGGCACTGCAAAAATCAAAAAGTATATACTTTTTTCTGAATCAATATATATATGCTTTTTAGAAGTTCTCAATCCAAATCACCTGACAGAAGAATGCAACAATTTATACTCCCATAGTGGTATCTAGGAAGTACAATGAAAAAGATTTGGTGACCTCCCAGAATGCACAAGTTGAAGGTGAGTAAGAAGTTTAGAATGACTTTCAGACTTCTGATATAGGTGACAAGGTAGACAGTGGTGCTATCTCCAAAGACCAGAAGAAGAAACAATATAAGATATGGAGAAAAATTCAGGAGTTCACTCTGGAAGAGGTAACTTTGAGATGTGGGCAACATTCAGATGATAATAATCCAGTGCACAATTAGCAACACATTCTTAGAGCTTTAAACATAGGTCAAGGAATAGTTTGGGAAGTTCTCAGGATCCAGTTGAGACAAAAACTCACAGGCCATAATATGCAATAAGCAGAATAGCATCCCTTGATGAATCAGAGAGGTAGGCAAGAAAAGAGCTGAAGAAAATGATCTCTCCGGCGGCGCCTGTGGCTCAGTGAGTAGGGCGCCGGCCTCACATGCCGAGGGTGGCGGGTTCAAACCCAGCCCCAGCCAAACTGCAACAAAAAAATAGCCGGGCGTTGTGGCGGGCGCCTGTAGTCCCAGCTACTCGGGAGGCTGAGGCAAGAGAATTGCCTAAGCCCAAGAGCTGGAGGTTGCTGTGAGCTGCGATGCCACAGCACTCTACCAAGGGCCATAAAGTGAGACTCTGTCTCTATTAAAAAAAAAAAAAGAAAGAAAGAAAATGATCTCTCTCACACACGAGAATTAAGAAAACCATTCCATTTATAACATCATCAAAAACAAAGTAAATAGCTATAAATGAGAAAAGTTCACTGTAAATCGGAAACTATAAAAAAATGGAAGAAATTGAAGAAGATATAAATGGAAAAACATCATATTCATGGATCAGAAAGACTCAATATTTTTAAGAGTTAATAATCTCCAAATTAATCTATAGCTTCAATGTGATCCATATCAGAATCCCAGATAGATTTTTAATAGAAATTGATGAGCTGAAATTCACACGACAATGTAAAGGACCTAAAATAGCAAAAACGTCTTGAAAAAGAAAAAGTTGCAGGATTTATACTTCTTGATTTAAAAACTTACTATAAGCTACAGTACATAAGACAGTGTGGTAATAGCACAAAGACAGACATATACATCAATAAAATAGAATTGAGAATGAAGAAATTAGCCCTCATGTTTATGCTAAACTGATTTTCAAGGGTGCCAAGACCATTCACTCAGGCAAAAAAAAAGTCTTTTCAAAACATGATGCTAGGATAACTGTATATCCACAAGCAAATGAATGAGGTGGGACTCTAATCTCACAACATACAAAAAAAATTAACTCAATGGACCACACACCTAGATGTAAGAGTCAAAACTATTAAGTGATAGGAGTAAATCTTCATTGGTTAGGCAATGATATTTTAGATATTACATCAAAAGCATAAGAACAGAAGAAAGAACAGATAAACTGGGTTCATCAGAATTAAAAATGTTCATTCATTTATACGAAATGCCCAGAATAAACAAATGTATAAAAACAGCAAGTAGACAATGGTTGCCTAAGGACAGGGATGAGTGTGGGGGTAGGGGAAAGTAGGGAGTAACCATTAATGGGCATGAGTTTCTTTAGGACAATGAAAAAGTTCTAAAACTGGATTGCACAATGGTTGCACAGCCTGGTAAATACACTAAGAACACTGAATCACCCACTTCAAATGGGTGAATTGTATTGCATGTCAATTATGTCTCCATAAATCTGTTTAAAAAACAAGGGAAGAGAGTTTCAAGAAGTGATCAATGACATAAAACAAAAAATATATGTTTATATTCTGTTCCCTTTTGCTTCCAAATTAAAGAGGAGTCCATTATTGAAGAGCCAGCCCGGCTGCCTCAGTGTCCCAACATGGGGTTTCTGAGAGCAGCCCCGAGTTGTTTGAGGATCTGGCTTTTATAAGGCAAAATATTTCCAGGGGGCAAATAAATATAGTACACATAGTCACAAAAGCAAAAGCAGCAGTTAGGGGAAAACACAAGGGTAGGGCGGTTAGTTTACACAATGCGATAATCCCAAGAGCAATTAGCAATTTTTTTCTTAACAAAGCAGGTACAATCTACAATGTCCTAAGGAAATGTAGGGAGGGGGGCTTCTAGGTGGGGGTCGTAAAGCAGTAATCACCCCGGACAAAATCACAAGTGCAGTCAGTAATTTACATCACTAACAACTTTAGTTGAATGCAATCACAGTTATACAAGGAAGGGCAAACAAGGAGGAACCAGTTTCGAAGGCAAGGGAATGTAACAGAAAAGGAGTCAAAACAACAGAATGGAATTAGGTCTGTTTTGCCTCTCCACTGACTCTGAGGAACAGGAATTATAACAAAATGGAGTTAGGCTTGCTTCTCTTTCACCTTAACAATCCCCACTGATTCTCAAGAGCAAAAGTCCTATTAGTGACTTACCAGTAAACAGCTTAGTTCCTTGGCTGGGAATTTCTGGGGGGGTGGGGGGTGGGGTGTCACAAGTCAGTGCTTCTTCAAAAATCATGGGTGAGTTTTTGAACTCCTGTGGTAACTCGGTCCATGTGTACTGGATTGAAGTTCCTGTGTCTGGTTTTTCCCACTATACAACGAACAGCTTCTGGCTTTCTGGAATTAGCCTTATACTGAAAAAAGTATCTCTTAAGTCCAGGCAAGTGAATCACTTGACTCCTGCTGGCAGCAGACTCAGCAGAGTATATGGATTAGACACAGGAAGATGGGAAATTCTCATTCAGGTCCTAATTTTTCTGAGGTATCTATACAGACACAGTAGATAACATTTAATGCTGCACAAAATTTTCCAGTGTAGCCAATAGGGGATCTTTGTTGAATCTTAAGGTTTCAGAGCAAATACAGCTACTGTGTATAATTTTATACTTTTGGGCCAATTTCTTAGTCCTATTTAACACGTCAGTTTAGTAAAACAGTTATGTCTCACTTTATGAGTTGACAGTATAGACAAGGCTGGCATTTAACATAGGCGGGCCACAGCCTTTTTCTTTTAAATGATTTTTCTCTCCCTAATTTCTCTTTTTGCTAAAGACAAATTACAGCAGAATCAATTCAGTTGTCAAAATAAACTGTACCTTCAGTATACTGGGTCTGCTTATTTGCATAAAGTAAGAGTAATTATTAGCCATCTAGGCTCTCCTTTTCTTTAAAATTGGCTTTGCTGGAACCTTTTATAAGGAATTTCAGGTTAGACTTAAGCCTTCCAGGAGCCCAGGTTTCATCTGTGCCATTAGATACCTGTATGCATTGGGTAAATTCCTCTTTGCCTAAGGTCCCCAAGCACGTTCTAATTCCCAGACCTGTCAGAAAGCAACTTTCATTATTTACCACAGATCAGGAAACGTTATTGGTGGGTATCTGGCCAGTTTTTCTAAAGCGCTTTTTTTATTAGCCTTATAAAGTCAACCTTAATTCCTTAATGCAGTCTGGACATCTCTGGAAATGGTAGTGCAGCTAAAGCCTTAGTAAAATAACCAGTGCCTTCATCATGTCCTATAGAACAAAACAGATTCTTATTGAACTTACGCAAATAACTGTATTGTTGAAATTAAGAATACTTATAAATGGCTTTCAAATTCCAGAGAAATCAAGGACAGAGAAATAGTACATGTTTTAAATTCTGCCCGTAAGTACATACATTGCTTGAAAAGTTACAAATAGTTCAAAAGATAGAAAATGGTTTCTTGACTTCTGGTAAGGAGAACATAGAAAGAATCAACAATATCTTATTTAATTAATTAATTAAACTTTTTTTAGAGGCAGAGTCTCGCTTTATCGCCCTCAGTAGAATGCCGTGGCATCACAACTCACAGCAACCTCCAACTCCTGGGGCTTAGGTGATTCTCTTGCCTCAGCCTTGCGAGTAGCTGGGACAACAGGTGCCAGCGACAATGCCCAGCTATTTTTTATTGCAGTTTGGCCAGGCCATGTTTGAGCCCGTCCCACCACCCTTAGTTTATGGGGCTGGCGCCCTACTCACTGAGCCACAGGTGCCACCCTGAATCAATAATATTTTAAACAAAAATCCATAACAAGCTAGCCCAGTTCCACATAACCGATTTCTGTTCTATTTGAAGTTAGGTTAGCAATACTCAGACATGTTAACTTTCTAATGAAAGTTCTAAAAAGTCTAATGAAAGTTCTAAAAAGTCTATTTTTAGTCTGAAGATACTAAATTTCTAAAGACATTAGGGATTTGCATTTGAGAGAATTTGTCAGCCTCTCTCAATAATTCTTTTTCTTTTTTAGGACAAACTTTGGACTCAGCCAGTTACAAAAAACATTTTCTTTTTTTAGATGAATTAAAATTATTACTGATAATATATATTAAGACAGACCAATATTTTATACTTTAGGGCAGACCAATGTCTTATATGTTAGGACAGACCAAGGTCTTATAATATTGGAATATACATATAATCATAACTCATACAAAATTAATTACCATTTTATATTTGACAATGTTTCCTATACTTTCTAATAAATCAAATAAGTCTAATTTGTTTTTCTCAGGTTTTTAGTGGTCTTAATATTTTAAAAAGACTAAATTTAGAGGATTTTTTTGTTTTGTTTGGCTTAAACAAAAGTTGTTGTTTCAAAGGCTTAAGACATTTGTTTAAACAAAATTACAAGCCAAAAGATTTTAAAGGAAATACATAGTCAACTGGATGATGTGTAAACGTTCACAAACTCCCTTTTATGAGTTTCATTTAACCTGCCCAGACAATTTACAAACATTCTAAACTTTCTTTAACTTTTGCCCTTTTACTTTCTTTTTTGTTAATTTTTTTTGTATTTTTACATGTACATGTTTTAATTAGGTTTCCATTTTTTTGCCTTCACAAAATTAAAAAGACATAAAATTTAGTAACAGTAACAATGTTTAAGATAAGAATTAGAAACAAAAATTTTGTAAGGAATGAACAAACGAACGTAATACATTCAGAAAAGGAATTGCTTCATTGAAATATTAAGCAAAATAATAATAATAATGCAAAGAAAGTAACATTCACATTGTCAAATAAGAGTATGTCTATTATAGAATGCTTTGACTCTGAGATTCAGTATGGAGTCATCAGTTAGCTTATTATTTTTTTTAATTATCAAAAAATAGACAATATTTTTTATAAATAAAAGTAAAAGATAATTTCAAAAAACAGATCATGCGAAATCTTACAGTTTCTTAAATAACCATTCTGTTTCAGGATAAAATTTATCACACAAGATTCTTTCCTTACACAATGCCATTTTTCTTTCTGTCTAATTTCTCTTACTCACACAAACTTACTTTCCACAAAACAGGATCACAGTTTACTATGAAGTCACCCATTCACTCAGCTAAACTGATAATTAGAAGGTTTAAAAAGCAAGAGTCTTTTTCTTTACCAAAGACTCAGTTTCTCTAACAATTTAATAAATGAGAGACATTTTATGAAATATAATATTGATACAGAATTTTCCCACTCAGGGCTGGACAGGGAACCCCCATGTCTCAGGCTCAGGTGAGCTCAGACGTCTGACTCCCATCTCCAGGCACCAACATGTTGCAGGCTATACCCTCTGAGTTCTAGCAAGATCATGAACAAAACAGCCCCAAACATTTTGGATGGTTCCACCCTGACTAGGGAGCACATACCCTAACGCCCCTTCCCTCCCAGACAAAAACCACAGTAAAGACCTGATAACCTTTCCCAAGGTGAGGGGGCTGCATTCATTCATTTGCTAGAACATCCATTCAGTTTGTAAAGGTATTTTTCCATCTACCAACTCCTGGCCAAAAATATCTCTCAGGGCCAATTACCCACCCTTAGACAAAGGACTTACACAGGAAACCTCTGACTTGGGCTTCCTCCCCCCTTCCAGAGGCTGTTAAAATCCTGGAAATTTTTGGAGGAGGCAGGACCGGTTGACCCTTCCTGGACTGAAGATTTCTGTTCCATTCCTACACCATTCTGCCCAAACGTAGGAACGGGGAGTGGCCCTGGTCTGGGTATTGTTCAAGGAAGAGAATCAGGGCTGTTCTGGCTTAAGGGCTACAACAAAAAAGCAATAGCTAAATCCTGCAAAATACCCCTTGCCACCTAGGAACTGTGTCCTGAGTGTGAGGCAAGTGGTGGGGTCGAGGTGGATAGACTGGCCGAGGACAGTCCCTAGGGGGGAGATAGAGGCAGCGAGGTGGAAAAGCCAGGTGTCCCGTCACAAGGAGTGGGAAAGTCTTTGGCAGTGGAAAGAATCAAAACTCCTCTTACTATGTTTGAATTTCTAGCCAGTCATTGACGCACTGTTGCCTGCATAAGTGAGAATGAAAGCTTACACGAAACATGATTGGATGATAGAATAAATGTACTAACAAGTCAACAGGGTGGGAATTTTGGACCCAACAGGGGATAATATCATAAGAATCTACCCAATTACTTTCTCTTGACTGATGACAACCAAGAGTACCACAACTGGGCAAATGCCAATAGTGAGAGTCCTGAAAGGAAAGACATTCTGAGTAACAACACTTGATAGTGGGAGAACAGAAGAGACAAGTCACTGGGGTCTTCATGTGGCTCAAGAGCATCTTCACTTCTTGCAATAGAAACTTCCCTAGACTAGGAGAAAGAGAGGGCCCATGTAGAGGGCTAGTAGCTCTGATGGAAGAGTCCTCCCAAGGTGACAGGAAAAAGAGGAACCCAACATCTGGCGATGGTGTGGGCATCAAAGAGCTAGGGAAACACAGAAGAATTAGAACTAGCTGAGAAAAATACTCTAGGAGGGGACAGAAGTATGAGGTCCCCACAAGGTCACCACAAAGAGATGGGAATAAGTAGGGGCTACATGCTCTCCTGTGGACCAGTCTGGAGGGGCAGCACTACCAAGCCCAATACCAATATTAAGGAATGAAGAGACCAATGATTGCCAGGCCAAAGATGCACCAGGTCAAGAGGACACATAAGAGCAAGTAGCTAAATAAGGCGGTCTCAGAAGGAGCAAAGTCTTGAAGGGTGCAGGGAAGGAAAAGATCTGCAATCCACTCACAAATGTCTCCAAGACTGTTTCAGGCCGAGACCAATCCTTCAATAAACACTGAACAAATGACACAAAACAAGACAGACAAGGGCCTGACATGAACAATGTCTAATAGTCCACACTTACTCTCACACTACCGCACTCTCTGAACCAGAAAACACAAACAATGTCTAATAGTCCACACTTACTCTCATACTCCCATACTCTCAGAACCAGAACTCATGAACAATGTCTAATAGTCCACACTTACACTCCTGTACTCTCAGAACCAGAACACACTTTCATACACCTCTCAACAGACCTGCCAGAGATCTAAAGCCCCAGGGGTTGAACAGACATCTGCTTCCACCCAAATGGTGGGAAACCCAGATGGATCATACCTTGCCTTAGACATCTCCCTATGCCAGTTCTTGCATGCCAGTTCCTCGCAGTGTTTGACTCCTTGAAGACCCATCAAAGGGTTCCCTTCTCTGCCCAGTCAAGGCATTCACACAGGGAGGCCAAGTTGCCTCCCTGGTGTGCTCAGTGGTTTATGTTGCCCAGGCTGATCAAGGGCCCCATGTGGGTGTCTGGAGGATTGGCAGCAACTACCAAGTGCATCTGAGCTCTCCCTTTCCAGGTGGTCTCCAATCAGGGAAATCCAGTCATCTAGACTAGTTTCCCTGTGACTGTTTTCTAAACCTATTAGAGAAAGGGATCAAAAGCACCTGTGTAGGGGTAAGGGGCAACCCACACCAAAAGCTGGTCACTGAAGTTTGCAAAGGGTCCTGAGGTGCCCTTTGAAGAGACAGCTCAGAGGGGGTGTCTACTTTAGAGGATGAAGAATCTATAGAAATGATGGGAATACAAATCTTAAAACACTATCTGCTCAAAGCAACACAAAATCATAGATAACAATGAAAATACATACAATTATGGACAAGGCAAAAACCAGAAATATGTACAAATCTAAATTGTGCATCTGAGGTTAAGACTTTCCACCAACATCCAAGAATTTCTAGTGGTGGGTCAGCAGAACAACAACACACACCTCTGAAAGTCTCTGCCATCAAACTTCCCCGAGGCCACAGACCAAAGTGCCAAATGTTTCAGCAACAGCAACGTCTTGCTGTTTCTGGCAGGGCTGAGACTCCCCACTGGTGCTCCCCACTGGTTCTCCTTCCAGTGTTTCTAGGGGCAGATTGCCCTATTGACACACCTCGAGAGTCTCTGACACTTCTTCCAGCGTTTCTAGGGGCGGTTCATCCTATCAACACACACCTCTGAGAGTCTCTAATCAAAGCTCCTGCCCCTTTGGCCTTCTCTGGGAGGTCCCTAAGGGCCCTACACAACTCATAACAAGCAAATACAACAAGCAGTTATAAATTCCCACAATAATCTATAATAACAAATAAGCACAAGAAAAGAACACAATAAATAGTTATACTAAATGTCTGCAGACACTAGCCAAAAATAAATGTTTAAATGGCTTACCTCAGGATGTGGACTCACAGGTGAATTTAGGGGTGATCATCAGCCAGTCTCCTGTGGGCACTGGGTCTTATGGGAGCCCTGGAATATTTCCAGGGGGTGCCTCCTCTCAGAGGGACCACCACATGTCTTGGAGGCCGTCTGAGGATCAGCAGTGCCAGGGTCTGCAGGATCTCACTGAGACCTCCAGAAATGTTATGCCAGGAGTTCCCCCAAAGACTACACCACTGGACAAGTCAAATTAAAGAGGAGTCCTTTATTGAGGAGCCAGCCGGCAACTGCCTCAGTGTCCCAACATGGGGTTTCTGATAGCAGCCTATACTCTGTTCCTTAAAATTGTCTTATCTCATATCCATACAACAAAGTAGTAGGGGAAAAGCTAACATTTATTCAGTACTTACTGTGTGCCAGACACTATGCTAAGAACTATATAAGTGTTTAGGTATTTGAACCTCTTCTCTCTATAATAATCTAGGTACCATCCTCTCTCTCTCTCTCTCTCTCTCTCTCTCTCTCTCTCTCTCTCTCTCTCTTTTTTATATTGTTAAATCTAACTGTGTACATTAGTGCAATAAAGGGGTACAATGTGCAGGTTTCATATACAATCTGAAATATTCTCATCAAACTGTTCAACGTAGCCTTCATGGCATTTTATTTTATTATTTTATTTTATTATTTTTTATTTATTGTTAAATCATAGCTGTGTACATTAGTG
>CAUYPK010023485.1:0-16108 GCA_963574355.1 Loris lydekkerianus
TGGGGAAAGGGCCAAGGAAGGGGAAGGGAGGGGGGAGGTTTTGGTGGAGGGAGGGTAATGGGTGGGGCCACATCTACAGTGCATCTTAGAATGGGTACAGGCGATTGCACTAATGTACACAGCTATGATTTAACAATTAAATAAATAAATAAATAAATGAAAAATAAAAAAATAAAGGTTCTCTCTCTTCTGAACACTCTATTTTATTTGTAGCTTCCATATGGCAATGAACAATGTGTTATGAGAGCTGTTGAGCACCAGTTTTCTTAGGGACAGGGTTCACTTCTACCTCTAAGCCTCCCTCTGGAGTTGATCACATAGTTCCAGCTCAGGGGCAGGTGCTTTACTCAGAAGCACAGGGAGGGCTTCTGTGACTACATAAAATTCTCTTTTGGAGTAAGACAAAGGAAGCGGGTGGGGCAATAACATCAATAGAGAAATATGTTTAAAAATATAGAGGAACCTATAAAATGTACCCTGGTAATCTCTGAAAGCTTCACCAGTAAAATCAGAATGGCTGAGTTTAGCATGTTCCAGAAACCAGCTCTCCTGGAATATTTTCCAGGCACAAGGGCAAAAAAAAAAAAGGAACAATCGAATCAAACTTTAACTACTTAAGAAAGCTGTAGCTTAGTTAGTAGTATTTGCATATCTGAAGAAAGAGTATGTCAACAGAAATGGGGGATGGTCTGCATGGAATATAAAAAAGGGAAGTCCAAATGGGACAATTTGGACAGCACCTATTCAAGGCTACAGAGAGGCAGTACCCTCAGCCATCCTGATCTCACAGTCATATGTAGTGTTAGCATCAGGAGTGTGCTGCTTTAACAGAACACCAGGGACTGGTAATTTATAAAGAACTAAAATTTGTCTTTCGTTTCTGGAGGCTGGGAAGTCCAAAATAGAGAGACAGGCATCTGGTTAGGGCCTTCTCATTGCATCACCCCATGACAGAGACAGCAGGACAAAAGGCTCCATACAAGGGAGAAGGGGGGAGGGGAGCCCAACTTTCATCAGGACCCCAGTCTTCCATTAATAGACCCACTCCTGCAACAATGGCATTAATCCATTGATGAGGGCAGAGCTCTCATAAACTAATCACTTCTTAAAGTCCTCACCTCTCAACACTGTTGCAAAGATTCCAACACATGAACTTTTGGGGCCACAACCAAACTATAGCAAGTGGCATCCTTTAAAACAGTCACCCTTTCTAAGCATAGTAAAGCAAAGAGAAGATGGAGGTCACGTGTCCCCAACTTTTCAGAAATGATAATAAATGTGTATAACTATCAGAAACATGAGGAAAACGTCATAAGGATATAAAATCAGTTGTGACCTATACATTAACATTCTTTTGAAGTTCAAAAATGGAAAACTTGCAAAATTTGTTATCAATATAGGAAAATGAAACAAACGAAAAACTTTTATTTTTACAGAATAAAAGTGATAAGCAATTCTATTAAAGACATGTGGCAAAAACCCTACTACCATAGCTAAACATTCTAATCGCCCTCATAATATCCTTATTTTGATTGTAGGGTCAAAAGCAATTTGAGATATGATCTTACTTCTTACATGGGTATGTTACCAAATATAGTCGACACAAAGTGGCTCTTCTCCTAAATCTTCTTTGGCCTTCATGAAATGTAATTTCCTCCAGGGTGTCTTCTCCTAGCCAAGAACTCTTCTTTTGCACTTCCCTTGTGACACTCAGTGCACATGTAATTACATGCTTACAATCTTGTCTCTACCACAGTGTAATCTCCATAAGGCCACCATATTTATACAGGATGACCAACAGTCCCAATTTGCTAAAACTGGGGCTATTGGGAGAAGAGGTCCTGCTATAGGACTCTTAGTGCTAAAACCAGAAAAAAAAAAAAAAAAAAAAAAAAAGAAAAGAAAAGAAATAAAAGCAAAACAACAATTTGTTGCACAATGGTATTTTTGAGACATCTACCATAGTGTCTATAAAATATACTCTAAACATATATGAGGTAAAAATGGATTCAAGTGATTCCGCATATAGAATTAACCATTGCACTAATAGTATCTTTCCTTGTGGTTATGACCAAGAATTTGTTTATATTTCAAAATATGTAAAGAATAAATTACTTTTGTTTTCCTTTCTCTTTTCATTACCAAAGAAAAAGGAAAATATAAAAACATCACAAGGCATAATTGCTTGTACATTATATTATAACTTTGAAACACATAGTCCAAGATTGAAAGGGAACATAAAAGTAGTTACTTTGGTTGTATGATAGATAGGGTCATGGCTTTGTTCATCAGAAAATTTTTACATTAAAAATAATTTTGAAGTTCATTTAACACTGATTCTTTTGAATCCAATCAATCATTATCTATACTTTCCTTCTGAAATCTTTCCAAAAACCTTCTGGAAAGAAATAATGTTTCCTCTCTGGATTCTTTTACAATTGTTGCCCATGACACTCAACTACCATCTATCATTTCAGTGACCTATAGCTCTTTCTCCCATCTTCCTTGTGGCCTCACCGTCTATCTGCAATAGATTCTGCACTCCTGAAGGACAGGCATTATGTTTTCTATTACTTGAGGGCCTGCTCCAATGCCTTATAACCTCTCAGCCTAACCACCCCCATCCAGCCCTTTTTAGCCCTGCCTGGGGAACCCTACACTCCATTATCCTGAAAGCTGTAATTCACAGCTGTGATCCTGCCATCCTGTGCAATTCAGACCCTCTCCTGAGCTTGAACAAATTCTCATGGAAATGGCTGGGCCATTCTTTCTCTATAATCCCCTCCTTTAAAAGTCTTTATTGGACCCAGGACTGCCACTGCGAACCAAGCCTCTGTAAATCAGTCAGCCAGAGGTGTGCAGAGTGCAGGCTGAGCACCAACCCCACTGCAGTCCACTTCAGCTCTATTCCACCCAGAGGAAATAAGCACATTGCTTTTCTAGGCAGGGAGGAGAGAAGCGGGATGCAGCCTGGAGAGAAAGCAGCCGGCCTGGCAGAAGAAACAGACTGCCATGTCTAAGGAAATGCCAGTTATGAGAGTTAGGCCAACAAAGTTCTAGAAGTCCATCTGACACTTGAAACCAAGGGTTTAGACCATTTTTGAAACATCTGTTTTTCCATAATCCCATGTAAATTTAATAGAGAACAGGATACTGGCCAGAGCAAGAACATGTCTTAACCTGCTGCTCTAGTGGCTCTGATCTCTGGAAGCAGGGCTGATAGGTTTATAAGAGGAAGGAAGATAATCTTTCCTCTAAAGACTGTGCATATTTTAAATCATAGGGAAGAGGGGAACTTCAGCAGAGACACACTGAAGGGAGACAATAGAGTGAACATCTCTGACAAGTTCTTCATAGTCCCTCTTGTGAGGAGAAGGCAGATGAGATCCCACCCTTCAGAAAACAGTTGACCCAACACAAAATTTGTGTCCATTTGGGGGTACATTAAAATAAGGACTAAGAAAACTATATTCAAAATACTTTGTAGAAGGCCCCATTACCCTCACATTTGAAAATATCTGACACATTTAAATCTTCTTTCTTCATTTATTTTCCTTTATTGTTCTCTCTTCATGTTTAAAGCATCCTCTTTGCTTTGTGTGAATACTCAGCGCAAGAACAAAAGGCCCGTTTGTCACATGAGAGACTGAGAACATATCAGATATAATGGAATTCTGACCTGGGCAATGATCATCATTTGTTCAGACATCTCATCACTTTATTCTGACACTCTGTGCAATTCACATTATGTAATTAATATCTTTAAACAAATCTTTCTTCATTACCCTGCCCTTGTAATTTCCTAAAAAGTTTCTGGCTTATTCCTTAATCTTAGCTGAGTTAATATACTCTGAAAGCAAAATCATACACAGGGGACAGACACAATTAATGATAGCATACTCAGGTACAAGAGAGGAGGGAAGCCAATATGATTGGGAATGCATAATATCACAGCATTCATGTGTTACTAAAAACACCTGGACCCAAATTCTGTACAAAACTGCATTACTAATGCAATGTAATAATTTCCTCTAATTGTGATTATGCTTTTTTTAGGTACAAAGTAGAAGTATTTTGCTTTTATATTTTTATTTTTTCTATTGAGGGAAATATAAAAAGAGTTGCAGCAGTGAGAGCAAGTCCTATCTGGAATGCTCTGAGTGCTCTTTACAATGCTCCCTGCTTCATGTGTCCTGTCTTGAGTCCTGCCTGTCACTCAATGCCCAACCCAGTTTCACCACTGTCAAGGAGTTTTACCCATGGGTCTATTTTGCAAGGTCCAGGCTTGCTTCCTCCTCTCTCGTGTTAGCTGTATTCATCATTTCTAACAAAGGTCTCACAGGGAGTCCTGGGTCCCATCTCCAGAAATAACTGTGTGTGAGACATTGAGTAAATGACCTAAGCAGTATATTAGTCAGGGTTCTCCAGAGATAAAGAACCACCATTGGGGAGCGTGTGTGTGTGTGTGTGTGTGTGTGTGTGTGTGTGTGTGTGTGTGTGTGTAGAAGGGTGGGAGGAAGAGAGATTATACGGAATTGACTCACATGATTATGGAGACTGAGAAGTTCAAGGATCTGCCATCTTCAAGCCAAGAGAGACAATGATGTAAGTTCTGGACTAAAAGCAAGAAAAGACCAATGTTCCAGCTCAAGCAGATAGGCTGACAGAATTCTCCCTTCCTCTACCTTTTTGTTCTATTTAGGCCCTCAAGAGATTGGAGGATCCCCACCCACATTGAGGAGGGCAATTTGGTATACTCAGTCTACCAATTCAAATGCTAATCTCATCCAGAAACACTCTTACAAACAAACTCAAAAATAATATCTGGGCACCTCATGACCCAGTCAAGTTAACACATAAAATGAATCATCATAGCAACTATTTGGTTCCTTCCCCTGGCAAAGGAAAAGATAAGATTAGATTAAAATTTGCCAAGATGATTTGTTGTTTCTCATGAATAACTGGTGTGAAATGGTCTTTTTAAAGTAAGAACTTTTCAGAACCTTTTATATGTTAAAATAAAGTATTTTTTTCATAAGCAGTTTATGATATGCATCATTTCCTAAACCTATTTGAACAGGAAGCATTTTTCAGGGACGACATACCATAGAAAACCTTCTGGAAAATGTTGAACTCTAGTCTCTAATTTCTAGGATGGGATCCCACTTAGTCTTGACAGAGAGATCAGTTGCTCATGTGTTGTCATTTAACTTGTGCCTTTTCTTTAACTGTAAATCATGCAATAATATATTTCATTATGTATGACATTTTTAAATTATTTCTTCAGTCTCTCCATAGACAGGCCAAAAATAAGAATTCTGTTTAACATATTAGAACTTATAAATAAGATCATTGCCTAAGAAAGAAAAAAATAACCCCTAATGTATGCTTAACTAGGAGGCTATTTCATCTGCCAACCTTCAAGAACATGAAGATGAACGTGACAGATTGTCTACCCTGTATCTGAACCTTTATTCCTCGCCATTTGGTAACCCTTGTTCAGTCTCAGATTAGCGTATGTTTCTTGCCAGCGATCATTAAATTTTCATCAAGATTTTTGGCATCACCTTTTGCTACAAAAATCTGAGAAATATGTGTCTTAGGTATCATGAGAAAATACGTTGCAGCCTGAGAGAAAATATCATGAAAAACAAGACACCAGTCACCCTCAAAACTGTTTTTGGTTCCTGGGAATTTCTTGTAGATGATCCTCCCAAAGATCAGGTTGCCACCAGGGGGGAGGCCTGAGCCTTGCTATCTCTTCTAGCATCACAGCTGCCACCCACAGAGCAAACTTGGGGTTTATTTTATTACTTTTTTCATGTTTGTAGTTGGGTCTTGTTTTTCCAATTGGATCATGAATCATTTAAGTTCGGGACTGATTTCATATACGTCTTTGTGATTTCACAAATAGGAATGCAAAGAGTGCAAACTTGAGATGGTTCTTGCTTCTTGTTTCTATGTGACTTTATTATTGCTATTACCCCTTGTCCCTGCATCCAAAAGAACAAATCCATCTTTCTTGTTCTCCTGTGTATATTTTATACATTATCTGCATCCACTTCAAATGGTACCTTGTTTATTAATTCCTCTCCAATCCTCCAATGTACTTGATTTATAGAAATCAAGTTGGCTTTTTTTTGCAGTTTATGGCTGGGGCTGAGTTTGAACCCGTCACCTCTGGCATATGGAGCCGGCACCCCACTCCCTTGAGCCACAATCCTCCAGTGTACCCTTCAATCCTCCAGTGTAAACTCCCAAAACCTCAACTACACCTTCACTGTGGCACCTGCCACATCTCCCTTTCCCTGTCAATATCTGTACGTATTTCTTATTTCCCCAGCTAAATTGTGCATGTGTAAAAGAGACAGTATCTTTCTCATCTTTGTTCTCACACGGTTCTCATTCAGTGTTTGTTGAAATGGACTAAACACATACATCTATATCAGTTTCTGTTGCATAATCAAATACCCCAAAACCTAGTGCTTTTAATCAACCACTGTTTATTTAGTTCATGACTTTCGGTGCAGTCATTTTTGCTAGGATCAACTGGGGAGATTATTCTAGTGTCTTCTGAAGTTAATCGTGCATTGGCAATCAGCTGCTAGTCAGTAATGCAACTGCTTCTAGGGTCAGCAGGCTGTTGGCTGGGGCAATATGGACTACTAAGCCACGTGTCCCTCATGTTTCAGCAAGCTGAAAGGGACTTATTCATATGGCAGCTGTCAGGGTTCTGAGACAAGTGGAAGCATGCCAGGTCCCTTGAGGCCTAGTCTAGGAATTGGCATAACATCACTTCTGCCACATTCTATTGACCAAAGAAAGTCACACACCAGCCGAGATTCAAGACACAAAGAAACAAATTTCCTCCTTTGTAGGAGGGGCTGCATGGTCACATTGCCAAGGTAAAAAGGGAAGGATAGAGAATTATGGCCACTGTGCCATCTATCACAGAGCTTTTCCTTCCTGTAAGTCCTGAATTTGCAGAAAATTGAAAACATTCACTTGCTTGGCTTAGTCATCTCCCACCATGTTCTCCATTTCCATAAGACATTGAATCACGGGCTAAACATCTACCAGAGACAAAGTTACAGTTGACAAATACCACTGTGGATGGAAATTTGAGGACATGTGAAATTGGAACAGTTGTTAGTCCCCTAGAATTTAGAGCTATGTGAGCACATGCTTGAAATTCATCTATCTTTGTTTTGTTCTGTTGCACATGATTTAGAATCACAGAATCACCAACTATTAAAGCCAATAGGCCAGGTTTGGAAGCTCACACCTATAATTCCAGCAATTCAGGAGGCCAAGGGAGGAGGATTGCTTGAGGCCAGGAGTTTGAGACTAGCCTTGGGAATATAACAAGACCCCATCTCTACAATAAAAAAAAAAAAAAAAATAGCCAAGTGTGGTGATATGCACCTGTTTCAGCTACTTGGCGGCTGAGCCAGGAACTGAAGGCTGCAGTGAGCTGGATCAAGCCACTGTGCTCCAGCCTGGGCAACAGAGGGAGACCCTGTTTCAAAGAAGAAAAAAAAAAGAAAAAAGCCAGAAATAAATTTTAAGAACATCTAGTCCAGGGCTTGCACACTGAAATGCTTCAGAGACCAAATAAGTAAGATAAATGAGTGAAATTCAGTTTAAGGCAAAAAGGAGCAGGAAAGACTGTGAAAGACCTGCCGGCAATTGTCCCAAGTGAAGTCATTAAAATTCTTAATTTAAAAAAAGCGGGGGGAAGGAAGAAAAGAAATGCTCAGAATAAACAAAATACATGTGCAGAACAGTTCAGCCTCCATTTTTTTCATCTCTGATTCTAGACCAACCAGATGAAAAAACCCAGGCCCGGAGAGTTTAACACATTTTCCTGAGGTGGCCCAGCTGGTCAGCAACAGTAATGAGACTTGACTCCGAGTCTCCTGCTGCTTGGTGCTGGCGTCACCGTTGCCTAGGGTATAATTTTGCCAGTTTTCTTCCTAACAGGAAGGCTAGATTCAATCTCTTCACAAAACAGTTGCCTCATGGGTTTTGTCAGAATTGAAAAAGCTCTCCTAGAAAATGGCTGTCTCATGGGAGTAACCGCCTGGGTCAGGTTTATGAAAGGAACTACAATTTGATTTGTGGCACTCACCTGTGGGAGCCAGCCGGGTTCTGCCTGCCACTCATCACCGCACGCAGGTGGAGGTCCAAGGATGTTGAAGGCAAGCAGCTGGCAGCTGCTGTGCTGATAGATGCCACCAGCCTGGGCCCAGGCTGCGCTTCCAGACAGCCCAGGAGACATATCCAACTTGCCCTTCTGGCCCTACAGAAGATACTGCCTTGGCAGAAGTGGAACAACAACACAGGACGAGAAAGGAGAGAAATCCAATAAGGCTCCAGTCACTCGCAGCTAGAAATTAATGTTTTACCTGTCTCTCCCTTGATTCTGCTGGTCTGTTCACTTCTCATTTTTAAAATGCCCTGGTATTCTCGCCTTTGGTCCTAGTAGATGAAGGTTTGTTTTGATCAGGGAAGAGAAGGAGATGTAGCCCATGTTGATGAGTGAAGAAGGATTTATAAATCAAAGGAAATGTTTCAAACAGAAAATCACACCCAAGCGTATGCAGGAGGGCAAACCACATTTGGCCTGCTGCCTGGCTTCACAAGGTGTCACTAACACTGCTGTGACCCTCTCAGAGAGGCCCCTCCAAGCATCTGCCTGTGACACTCACAGCAGGGATGCCCTTACCCAAAGCCTGCATATCCACTCAAAGCTGGCATCTCTGCTCCTGTCTATGGTGAATTCTCAACAGATATTTGGAGACCAAACTGATAGACGAGATAAGAAATTGCTTATCTCTTTGAAAAGATTCCAAATTATTTTCTAGCATAAAAAACACAAGCAAAAACAGGAAGTTTGTATTAAAATACCTGACAGTGGTAATTAAAAGACTAGAAACTGAACTGGTTGTGGTGGAACATGCCTTGTGACTACACTGGAAGTTAAGGCAGGCGGATCACTTCAGCCCAGGAGTTCAACTCCAGCGTAGGAGACATAATAAGACTCTATCTCAAAAAAAAAAAAAAAAAAGAAAGAAAAAGAAAATTATAAAATAAAATGAAGATTGGATGCTGCGTGTATAAAAGTCAAAAGAAATAGGGACCAAAAAGTGAGCCAGTTCAAAATGGGTTCTAAAAGCCAAACTTACATACATTACAGCCCAGACCAGCACAATCAGGATGCTTGACAGGTCAAACCTATCCCTTCTAAAGGGTTTACAATTTTTTTTTTTTTTTTTTTTTTTTTTTTTTTTGTAATTGTTAGGGATTCATTGAGGGTACAAAGAACCAGGTTACACTGATTGCATTTGTTAGGTAAAGTCTCTCTTACAATTATGTCCTGCCTCCAAGGAGGTGTGTCACACACCATAATCCCCCACCCCTCTCCTCCTTCCCTCTCTCTGCACCCCCATTCTCCAACCCCCAACCATGTACTAGGTCATCAATTGTCCTCATATCAGATTTGAATACATTGGATTCTTACTTCTCCATTCTCGTGATGCTTAACTAAGAAGAATGTGTTTCAGCTCCATCCAGGTTAATACAAAAGATGTAAAGTCTCCATCTTTTTTAGTGGCTGAATAGTATTCCATGGTATACATATACCAGAGCTTGTTAATCCATTCCTGGGTTGGTGGGCATTTAGATTGTTTCCACATTTTGGCGATTATAAGTTGTGCTGCAATAAACAGTCTAGTGCAAATGTCCTTATGATAAAAGGATTTCTTTTTCAAGAACGAATGAAAGTGTTTGCTTGCCTCAGGTCCATCTGATATGATAGAAAAAGAAAGTTTAAAAAGGCAAATAGTTTTAGGACAGGTATTGCCCCTGGGTATTTTCAGAAATATACACACCTCGGTGACTGTCAGTTCCAATTTTTCGCCTCTGGTTGAACAGTATTCATCTATTTCCACACTGCTTTTAAAAGATGATGGTGGAGTCCTTCTCACTTTGCATTTCTTTGCTCTCCTCTTCTGCTTTTCTCTTGTATTTTTAAGGTCTCATGATTAGATGGGGCTCACAAGGACAATCTCTCCTCTTTAAGGTCCTTAACCTTAACCACACCTGCAAAATCCTTTTAGCCAGGTAAGGTAACATTTTCATAGGTTCTGGGGATCAGGAAGTAGACATCTTTGGGGAACCACTATTATACCTACCATAATACCCCAATTTCCTTTTTGTTAAATGAAGGTACTGAACTAAAGCTCTTTCAAATTGAAAATGTCATGGCTCTTTTTGCTCCCATGTTTTGCCAAAACTAGATGTTAAGTTTCTTTCTTATAACAACTCACCAAGAAGTTTGCTGAGAGTAAAGGCAGAATCTCACAATTGGAGTATTCATTTCACTTAGGACCTACGATAGAGAAAAAGTTATGGTGTCATAGCTATATAACCATGAGGCAAAATCAAAGATGGAGCTAGGGGCATGCTCAGGGTTGACCCCTGAAACTAGGTATTGGGGACACCCTGTGTTACATGACTGCTCATGATCCTCCTGAATGCAATAAAATAGAATCACTTTTACTAGAGCCACATTTAGTATCCAGCAAAAAAGTAAACACAATGAACTGTTTAAATGTGTAACTTCAAGGGAAGTACACGCAAAGCCTCTTCAAATATTCTTCCAAGAAGGTATCCCAGGAGTGGTGACCAGATCCCATTTCTATTTCCTGAAATGTGAGGCAACCACAGGCTTTACTGTGTGCCCAAGGAACTATACACACACACACACACCTGGAAGAATGGAATTCCTACCTGATCAAGTCACAGTTGGTGGCTTTGTAACTCTATTCTTAAATGTGCAGTATTCTGGCTCAGCACCTGTGGCCCAGTGGTTAAGGGCACCAGTCACATACACCAGAGCTGGCAGGTTCGAATTCAGCCCAAGCCTGCCAAACAACAATGACATCTACAACCAAAAAATAGCCAGGCGTTGTGGCAGGCACCTGTAGTCCCAGCTACTTGGGAGGCTGAGGCAAGAGAATCACTTAAGCCCAAGAGTTAGAGGTTGCTGTCAACTGTGACACTATGGTACTCTACTGAGGGCAATAGCTTGAGACTGCGCCTCAAAAAAGAAAAAAAAAAGTGTAGTAATTCTAACACATTCAAAAAATGTGTAAGTAATTCTGATTCTATTGAAAAGACATGGATATTATCTATGATTTATCTTTTTGCCTCTGTAAATTGTGAGAAAACAAGACTGGTGGAGATGGCAACAACAGAAACTCAGGCACATAGGATGGAAACCAAAGCAGGTGGGAAAAAATCTACATACTTTTCTGGGTCTTAAGTGAGTTCTCCCAAGAGCAGCAGGGGGTCCTAATAAATAAGGTCTATAACCTCAATGGCTTTCTTTGTTATGTAGAATTTGCTCTCTGGTGAACTGGTTGGGGTTACAACCACAGCCTTTGGAGGTAGGCTGGTCAACTAACTGATCTGTTTGGGGGTGGAAGCAAAGTGTTTGGGCTCAAAAGTATCACTTGAATACAAGTCACTTTAGACACCTAGTCATTTCCAGAAGCTGCCAGATAAGTAAGACAATTTCAAAAATTCTTATTTTGAAGATTATTAGAAAGAATGTAGAGTCTGGAGACAGAAGATCCTATCTTAAGTCTTTTAATAAGATTACTGTGTGACTTTAAGAGCAAGTCATTCAACATCTGTTTTTTCATCTTGAAGTGGGAATTAACATCATTATAAGATACAAATAAAAATAGAACAAGTGCTTTGCAAGAGACAAACATCTTACACACATTAATTTATAATGCCATTATCTTTCACAGTCCCTTGAGAAAGAGCAAATTGAGGGTGCTCATTAATTTTGAGTAACTGTCTCAGTTTGTAAATGCATATTCATGTAATTGTTGGACTAATGGCTCCTTCTGCCCCGGTATCCTACAAACTTCCTCAGAGCTGGGTCTGAGTCTCTTTTCATCACCACTGGTTTTCTCAGTTTCTTGCCCAGCACCTGGCACTAAGTAGGTACTCAAATGTTCAGGGAATGAATTAAAGAGATAGCACAAGTGAGAAAACAGGGAAAAACAATAATGGAAGGCAGGAAGAAAGGAAGAAGTTTTGGAAAAGTAGAGAGTGCAGTACAAATGTCATTCCCTGAAAATGTAGTCTAAAGCTGTTGGCAGCCTAATGCTATACTTCCTAAAACAGAGTTTAAAATAATAATGAACATAACAGCCTATGATTTTTGTGTAATAATTACCATGTACCATGTATTATTGTCATATTTAATTCCTAAAATGGACCTGTGAGGTAGTATTCTCATATTTTTATTTTATAGATGATGAAACTAAAGTTTAAGATGATTAAGTAACTTGTTCCAAGTCACGCAGTAAATCAAAAGATGGAAATAAATGAATGTCAAACCCACACAATCTATAGTGTATTATTCCATATTAAATTTTATTTTGTTTTTTAGTTCAAACAATACGTAGAGTAAACAATATCTGCAGTGAAGATAAAGTACTTAAGGCAGACTACAGTACAGGAAAGTAAAAGGATAACTAGGAATTTCCATCCCCCTAAAAAGTGTATAATACAAGAATAAATAGGGAAACATACAGTATAAGGTCAACATATGGATGATATTATAATATCTTGCCAGGCTGCTTTCATATGGGTTCTATAAATAAATTCTTTTTCAAATATTCAATTAAAAAAGCAAGCATTATTTAAAAACATTGCCAGGTAAAATGACAAATGGCATACCATTTCAATTTCTCTTGAGCATGCAAATTTTAGCTGAATAAACACACAAAAAAAATCAATCTACATGGTGCAAACTTGGGGAGAGAGGAACCAACCAACATCTATGTCAGCAATAATAAAAGGCATCTACCATTCTAAAACAGCCAGCTCATAAGAAATGGATGCCCAGAGTGGAGAGAGAAATGCATAGTGGGAAAGCCAAGATCATCTTCCACTCATTCTAAGTGTTCAACATTCAATTAAGGGCATACTCCTTGGGAAAACAGTTTATAAAAAGATTCTGCAAGAGAAACCCTGATAAAGAAAAGTTCTTTGCTTTTGTCTTTCTGTGGTTAGCAGCAATTTCAGATCTCAGCATGTTTTTTACAAATATTAATTATCCTTCAAAAATTCCAAGAAGCAACATTTATTTTGTGGCATGATAGACCATATCTGCATGGAAAATCATCAGCATATACCTGCTATTTAAAAATCTGACTGAAACATATTTTGGGAGGAAGTTAGGGGTCATCCAAAATGAATCATATCATTTCCTAACCTTACCAATCTTAGTTTAGGACACACAGCAATAAAAAAGAAATCAGATTGTTAGAATCTTGAAGATAATCTAGTCTAGAGGTAAAATACTAGTAATCCATGAGTCAACTCTAATTCAGAAAAAGATTTGTTTGACTTGCATGGTCACAGTGTTTTCTGTTGAATTTGGAATTAGTTACTAACTTTTAAAAGCTAAAAAATTCCAAAAGTACAAAAATTTGGATTTCTCTTGAAAATGTGAAATCAGAAAATATAAAGCCTTTATTTCTGATTGGAAACAATCTGCTGGTTTGAGAAATGGTGATCCCTTCTGGGATGGGAAGGGCATGCTTTCCAGGCTGGACCAGTCCACATCAGCACCCATTAGCTCTCCTTCTTCTTCATTTTTTTTTTTTTTACATTATCAGCCTGGTCTCTGTGGTCTCACCTTTCCACTTTACAAATAAAACTTAGAGAGTCTATGTGTTTTGATCAAGGCCATAGAAATAGGTAAAATGTTAGGATTGGGCTATGAGCTCAAAGCTTCTAGAGTCTGAGCTCAGCGTGTTAACATTGTCTTTGCAGACTCTGTGGAATCTTAACAATGACCTGTAAACAGCTAGAGCATTCAATTCATTGTTAACTTATAGCTCTTAGTACTTTAGAGTTATTTCTGTATATTCAATTGGCCCTTTATTCATTTATCCACTTAGTATTTATTGAACATTGACTACATGCCAGACATCATGCTAGATTCAGAGAATACAGCAATAAACACAATTCACACTCTACCAGGGCAGACAGACAAATCTTAGCTCCTCAACTTCCCTGCAAGCCTTAAAGGCTGGGACCCAATCTGATTTACTTCTGAGCTAATACCTAACACAACAGTATAAACATATAAGTGTCCAATAAAATGTAGGATAAATAAAGGCATTCCTTTTTCATTTATCCTTCACAGTAACCCTAATAAGGAAGCATGGCCAAGATCATCTCTCCAGTTTCTCCACTAACCAACAAATAAATCACTACACTGAAATTAAGTGACTCGATCACAGCTAGCCAATGGTGAAGAGACACTTGTCCTTACTATACAGGGTTTACCAGTAAGACACAACTAGCATAGCAGTACTCTATGAATACACTATTTCCTCTTAGTATTTGTCACTTTTCTCTATCACATAAGTTCTACTCATAGCTCTAGGTTAATTGATGGTTACTATGTGATCTTGCATAAATCAGGTAACTTACTGAACTTCAATTTCATTGATAAAATGTCAGTGTTTACAAAATGAAGCCCAGAATTCTTCACTTAGGTAAAATCCTATAATCTTTAAGATACAAAGAAAGAACTTTTTCTGTTTATTGCAATTTATTCATTTATTCATTTCTTTTGGATTTATGCTCTTAATAAGAATCTTTTTAGAGATTACTGTGTGTTGGTGGTTTAAATAAACTACAGCTAATGTGACTTCATAATCAGAAGGTAATAAATTTTGTCAGACATTCAACACTGATTCAATTTTAATAGAATAATGATGGCTCAAATGTGTTGGTCTACGTCATAGGAACACTGTTGGAATGAAATTATCAGTGTCTCATAATATTATTTTCACTGTCTTAATTATCCTTTGACTAATAACTACAATGAAAAACCTTAAATTACCAAGTTCTCTCTAATTAGCGTAGTGCACATAAAGATTACTCCTTTTCATTTTGGAACTCTTTGGTGTGTATCTTTGTATTGTTTCCTGTTTATTACAGTGCAGTGGTATCTTTATTAAATTGCTCTAGAAGCACACGAAGAAAGGTCTTACTTTACTTTAAAGACACTTATATTTTATAAGGAAATTTGTAGTTATATAGGCACTGGAAATCTTAGAAGATCTATACTTTTATCATACACAGTGAAATGTTGATAGATGCGAAACTAAAGTTTCTTCAGGTCATTTCAGGAGGCTTTTTACTTCCAGGCAGTATCTTAAAACCAATCCCATAGGTACACATTCCACCTTGCTTTCTCATATACATTTCTCCTTTCAATGATTGATCAGAAGGGCCTATGTAATTCTTTGAGCAAAGGAACTGATAGAATATGATGACTGTCAAGATAGAGGTCTAGTAATAGACATCTGAGTGCATTCATGCTGCTTCTGTGAAGGACATAGCCCATGCCTTGCCATGTTAAATATTCTTTAAATTAGGCCCAACGTTGAAACTTTTATAAACAGAACTGTACTTTTATTTATTTATTTTATTTATTATTATTATTATTATTAAATCATAGCTGCATACATTAATATGATCATGGGGCATCATACACTAGCTTCATAAACCATTTGACACATTTTCATCCCAATAATCAACATAGCCTTCCTGGCATTTTCCTAGTTACCGTAGCATGACATTTACATTTCATATTTGCTGAGTTTCACCCTTACCCTTGTAAGATGCCCCTTAGGTGTGATTCCACCAATACCCCTCCTTCCATCCCCCTCCCCCTCCCTGAACTGTATTTTTAGAAACCTTTTATCAGTACCATTTTCCATCCATGACCAATCCTTTTGGTTGTCCTTTGGTCTGTCACATTCAAAGATCTTAGTTCTAACTTCCTGGTAAATACCCAGTTCCTTTGTCATACGTGATGTACCAGATGTTTCTTGTTCAAATTGAATTCAGTGGAATTACACCTACGGGGCATCTCACAAGGGTAAGGGTGAAACTCAGCAAATGTGAAATGTAAATGTCATGCCACGGTGACTGGGAAAATGCCAGGAAGGCTATGTTGAATATTGGGATGAAAATGTGTCAAATGGTTTATGAAGCTAGT
>CAUYPK010023486.1:0-19234 GCA_963574355.1 Loris lydekkerianus
GGGTGTTGATGGTTCGGGCGCCCTCGGAGTCATACAGAGCGTTGGAGACTCTGTGGCTTCTCGGAGCTGTGCGGGGCTGTGGGGGTGTCTCAGAGTGGGGTGAGGGTGTGGGGTTGTCTCAGAATGGGAGTGTCAGAGTGAAGTGAGGGTGTGGGGGGTCTCAGAGTGGGGTGAGAGTGTGGGGTGTCTCAGAATGGGGGTGTCAGAGAGAGGTGAGAGTTTGGGGGGTCTCAGAGTGGGGTGAAGGTGTGGGATGTCTCAGATTGGGGGTGTCAGAGAGAGGTGAGGGTGTGGGGGTATCTCAGAGTGGGGTGATTGTGTGAATGTCAGAGTGGGGTGAGAGTGTGTGTTGGTATCAGAGTGGTGTGAGAATATGGGGGTCTCAGAGTGGGGTGAGAGTGGGGGTGTCTCGGGGTGGGGTGGGGATGTGGGGAGTCTCAGAGTGGGATGAGCAGGTGGCAGGGAGCACAGGACAGACAGGAGGGCCAATCCTGGCTCTGCTGCAGGAGCTCAGTGCAGGGTTGAGAATCTGCTGATGGGATGTGTCCTGCACGGGTGGTGGCATCATGCTCTATGTCATGGGCTGTGACCTCTGTCACAAAGTGGAACAGAAGGTATGTGACCTGCTCTCCTGGGACCTGTCCTGCCTAAATCTGCAGCACCTGCAGGTCTGAAGGCATCTACAGGGCCTAGCAACCCACTCCTAGTGAACGGGGTCCCCAGGCCAGATCCCAGGCTGGCAGAGCACTGGGAAGCAACCAGGGAACCCTGTCCAGACAGCAGGGACTTTGGAGGAGACACTTGGCCTCCCTTCAGGTGGCCAATTTCTCCTGGTGGTTCAGTGCTGATCAAAGGATGCTGGGTGAGAAGGCAGAGGCCCATCCTGCTATGAGAGGAGGTGTGCAGCCTGGGAAGTGTGAGGCCTGGGAGGTGTGTGGCCTGGGAGGTATATAGCCTGGGAAGTGTACAGCCTGGGAGGTGCACAGCCTGGGAAGTGTATGGCCTGGGAGGTGTGAGGCCTGGGAGGTATACAGCCTGGGAAGTGTGAGGCATGGGAGGTGTACAGCCTGGGAGGTATATGGTCTGGGAGGTGTACAGCCTGGGAGGTGCACAGCCTGGGAGGTGTACAACCTGGGAGGTGCGTGGCCTGGGAGGTGCGTGGCCTGGGAGGTGTGTGGCCTGGGAAGTGCACGGCCTGGGAGGTGTACAACCTGGGAGGTGTACAGGCCTGGGAGGTACACAGCCTGGGAGGTGCGTGGCCTGGGAGGTGCACAACCTGGGAGGTGCACAGCCTGGGAGGTGCACAGCCTGGGAGGTGCACAGCCTGGGAGGTGCGTGGCCTGGGAGGTGCGTAGCCTGGGTGGTGCACAGCCTGACCGTGGTGCTGCAGCTCCTTCTCCCCTTGCAGGAAGAGGCAGGGCCCTTCACAGCAGCCCAGACAGCGCAGGGGGGTTGCTCGCGACCACAGGCTGACGGCTGGGGTGTTTGTGGAGGGACCAGCTGAATATCTGAGGCAGAAGGCTAGCTGGGATCCGTTTCCTGGAAATAGATCTCTCTACTGATAAAGGGGTGGGTGGGGACATTTGTTGCCTGCCTATGGTGGCTTCCAGGAACTCCATGCCACCTGGGCTGGACTCTGGGACTGGGCTTCCTGAACTTTCTCAGGAGGCACCCAAAGGATAGAGACAGGGGCCATGAGCAGGGTGCATCTTGAAACTGGCTAAGTTCATATGCTTCTCCCTAATTGACCAATGTTTGTTTCATTATAACTGGGAATTTTTTTTTTTTTTTTTTTTTGTAGAGACAGAGTCTCACTTTATTGCCCTCTGTAGAGTGCTGTGGCATCACACAGCTCACAGCAACCTCCAACTCCTAGGCTTAGGCAATTCTCCTGCTCCAGCCTTCCAAGTAGCTGGGACAACAGGCGCCCACCCCAACACCTGGCCATTTTTTTGTTGCAGTTTGGCCAGAGCCGGGTTTGAACCTGCCACCCTTGGTATATGGGGCCAGTGCCCTACCCACTGAGCCACAGGTGCTTCCCTATAACTGGGAAATTTTAGTCTGCAGTTAGATTTACCAACTTTTCCTCACAAAATATTGGGTCAGACTGGGGCTAACCTGAAAGTTACAAGCCACAGACAGAGGGGCCAAGAGGGGATGTGAGGGTGCAGGGTGGTAATGGGGGCGGGGCCCAGGAGCCCTGCTGTGCTCGCTTGCCCCAGGGTAGGGCCCCAGGACACTGGGGATGCAGTGAAGGGGCACCCTCCAGGCTCTGCAGGCCAGCCTGGAAGGGAGTGAGGCTAGGGAGGGGCCACCCACACTTCAGCTGGTAGAGACCTCAGCTGGGGAGGACAGGGTAGCAGATGGGGGCCCCAACCCACCATGTAGCCCCTGCTCTGGGCACATCCGATGTTCTGCCTCGTTCCCAGGAATGGGCTTCTGGGATTCTGAGCAGGTTCCCATGATCCTGGTGGGGCCCAGCTGACACATCTAGGTGGGCCGCATGGGCGGGAGCCTAGGACAGACTAGAAAGGCAGATCCTGGTAGGGAGGGGCCTTGGCGCCTGGCTTGGCTCCAGGCCTCAACAAGGGACCTCAGAGCCAGGGTGGGTGTCGCTGGTGAATCAGAGAGGAAGCAAGCAGGCCCGTGGGAAGGAGACAGTGCAGCGAGGCCACACGTGGTCACCACGCCCAGTGCAAGGGCTCAGGGAAGGTCGATGCAGGCAGAGCTGCCATTTTCACTCAACCTATATGAAATCTAAAGATCAGGAATGGGATGTGGGTGGAATGTTTCTATTTCTAACTGAAACCTGTGCCCTGATTCCCTAATGGGCTGCGGGCCTGGAGTTCTCTGGGGGCCACCATGCAGGAAATGGGCCCCTGCCCCCAGCCCCACCACTAAGGACCCTAAGTGGCCACAGTCACAGGGTTTGGGGTATTCTTCCCTCTTCTATTCAGGGGGATTCTGTGCTCCCCAAGGCAGCAGGAGGAGGCAGAGGAGCAGGCCAGTCTGTGAGGCCTTCCCCCACTTCACTCCTCCAGGTCCTTCCTAGAACCAAGGGGCTGGAGCCCATGGCTGGTGTGTCCCAGGCTCTGGGCACTCGCTGGCCATTCCAGGCATGTGACACCTGCACCCCCTTATGATGGGGAAACTGTTCCCCAACTCAGGGAGGCTGAGTCAGGGTGAATATCAGACACCTGCCCAAGTTCATCCAAAGCTGGTCTTGACCCACCTGGGCCAAGGCATGGGGCATGTGCAGGGCAGAAAAAGGGTGACCTTTTGGGTGCTTCTGACAACCGTGGGAGGACTCAGCTCCACCACAAGGCTGAGTAGCACAGAGAGGGCCTGGGCTCTGATCCATGGGATATCCAGGGTGGACACCTCGATCTCAGACATGAGCCTGCGATGTAACCTTAGGCCGATCTGGGCAGGCCCTCCAGAGTATGGGATGGGCTGGTGGTGCCCACTGGGATGTGGGAGGGAGATCAGGGCTCCCCTGCTAGCTGGGACTTCTGCTACCAGCCCTCCCTGACAAGGAGGAGGTGGAGGGCCAAACGAAGGGACCTACTACAGCCAGGTCTAGGGGTTGTTGGGGGCAGCTGACCAGCCTGGGCTTTGTCCTGGAGCCAGGCCTTTTCATCCTTAGGCTGACCAGTGCTGCCTCAGCATTCACGCAGTCTTGGGACCCTGCCCGGGATTAGAGCACTGAAGGGCAGGACTTGCTCAGCTGGGGACAAGAGGTGGACATCAGGGGGGCCCAGGAGAAGAGGGCTCTGGAGATGGGAAGGGATCTGTCCCCAGCCCTGGGCCAGCTCACTGTGTAGGCCTGGATCCCCTGGATCCGTCCGAAGGCCTCAGCCTGTTGGCAAGGTTAGTCCTCGAGACTGACTTGGAGCTCTTTATGGTTTCTGTGACTTCCTTGGGATGGGGAGTTTCAGATGGATGTGAGTGGGGCTCCCTCCTCCCACACCCTGGCCAGAGTGGGTGGGACTGGGGCAGGCGGGCCTTGCTCTCTGCTGACCTCTGTCCTCCTTGGCTACAGTGCCAGGACCATGAATGACACTTGCGGCTTGGGCACGCTGGCCTTGCCCCTGCCACTCGGGCAGTTCTTCTACGTCTACCTGGGCACCCTGCTGGTGCTGGGTCTGCTGCTCAACGGCCTAGCGCTCTGGGTGTTCTGCCACCGCATGCAGCAGTGGACGGAGACCCGTGTCTACATGACCAACCTGGCGGTGGCCGACCTCTGCCTGCTCTGCACCATGCCCTTCGTGCTGTACTCCCTGAAGGACACGTCCGGCGACACACCACTGTGCCAGCTCTCCCAGGCCACCTACCTGGCCAACAGGTACATGAGCATCAGCCTGGTCACGGCTATCGCTGTGGACCGCTACATGGCCGTGCGGCACCCACTGCGCACCCGTGGCTTCCGCTCCCCGCGGCAGGCCGCAGCAGTGTGCGCGCTCCTCTGGGTCCTGGTCGTCACCTCCCTGGTGGCCCGCTGGGTCCTGGGGATGCAGGAGGGTGGCTTCTGCTTTACAAACCGCTCCCGGCACAACAACGGCACTGTGGTATTCTCACTGGTGGGCTTCTACCTGCCGCTGGCCGTGCTGGTCTTCTGCTCTCTGCAGGTGGTAACTGCCCTGGCCCAGAGGCCAGCCACCGGCACGGGGCAGGCAGAGGCCACCTACAAGGCTGTGCGCATGGTCTGGGCCAACCTGGCAGTGTTTGTGGTTTGCTTCCTGCCTCTGCACGTGGTGCTGACGGTGTATGTCGCCCTGGGCCTGGAGCCCTGTGCCACCCTCGAATGCGCCCTCTTCATCACAAGCAAACTTTCAGATGCCAACTGCTGCCTGGACGCCATCTGCTACTACTACATGGCCAAGGAGTTCCAGGAAGCGTCTTCCTTGGCTGTGACCCCCAGCGCCAAGGCCCACAAGAGCCAGGACTCCCTGTTCGTGACCCTCTCATAGGAGGTATGCAGTGGCTCAGCAGCACTGTGGACCAGGGGTGGGGTCACCAGAGGTGCCTCTTCTCAGGGGAAGATGCAGGCAGCAGCCTGAGCTTGCTGTGGGCTGGGGTCTCTCTAGCAGCCCCAGGGCCTGGGATGACCCAGGGGGAGGGTCAGAGATGAGAGCAAGAGGACTGAGGCCTGAGCAAGGCCAACCTCGGGAGCCAGGACCAGGCCACACACCTGCCACTTTAGACCTGGCACACCTGGGCAGGTGGGTTCCTGAGAAGTGGGGCAGGGCCTAAGGTCTAGTCTCCTGCGGGGGAAGGTATAAAGCCCCACTGGAGTTAGTCTGGCAGGGCCCTCTATATTGCCCACACCCAAGTGGCAGGAGGTAGGCAGGGAGAGACCATAGGGCTGCAATGGCTGGGGGGACATCTTCCTGGAAGACTCTCCGCAGCTCCCTACTTGGGACCCTCTTCGAGCCTGTCTCCATTTCCCACTCCTCTGGAGCTGGCAGGGGCCATTGGCAGCTCTTGGCAGGACCTCAGGGGGACCCACACCCAGCTTTCTGTGGGTCTGGGCAGGGCCAGGACTGGCCCAAACCTGTGCAAAAGCCACACAACTATGCCAGGGTGGGTAACAAGGGTCAGGCTACCAGAGGGACAGTGAAGGAGGCAGCTGTGTCTGTGCAGGGTATAGTGCTCCTGTCCTTCCTTCAGGGAAAAGCCAGAGCCACGTCTGGCAGAAGCAGGGGCAGGGGGCCTGCCCGGGCAGATGTAGGAAGTGTAGGTTTCCAAACTCAAGCTGGAGGGACTGGAGTTTTCTGAAGGACTCCTGTGGGTGCTGGATTGAGGTGGGCCTGGGCAAACCCCTACTCTGCCATCTCACAATGTGTGCTGAGGCAGCACCCCAACCTTTTGCATGAATGGAGCAAGACAGCAGCCATGTTCTGCCAGGGCTGACCTTGCGGGCACAAGGCTGAAACATTCCACAGAGTCCCAAGTAAAGAAGAGTCCAGGCTCAGGAGGCCCCTACTTTAATTCCTTGCTGTCCTAAGCCTCTTGATTTTTGAAAGAGGGGCTTGCATTCTCATTTTGGTCTAGACCTGCAAGTGTTGAGACCTGTGGTCTGGGTCATGGGCTGCTTAGAGCTTGTGCGCAGGGTACACAAATGGTTTGGTCTGGTGCATCGGGTCCATGGGGCTCTGGAGCCTCCGGACCCCCAGGCTCCAGGCCACATGTGCCTCCTCCAGGGCTTCTGGGGCAGTTGGAAACACTCCAAGGGCTAAGGCTTTATGGACAAGGGGTCAGGGCATAGGTGCATTTGGGGAGGGGCAGAAAGGCAGCAGCCCTGGGGTCTTTCCACTCTGTCCCATCCTCCGTCCCCAGAGCTCCTGCCCCTTGACTAAGCCAGATCCTTCCAGGACTTTGATGACCTTCAGGGAGCAAAGTCTGACCATGGCCGTCTAAGCCTGAATCCTTCCCATGTCAGGGTCCCAGGTCCACCCCCACCACTGCTCAGCCATCCGGGCACTGGCTACCTGGTCTAGCACACCTGTTCCCTCAGCCCATGCCTGCCCACTGTCCACAGGGACTGAGGGAAACCAAAAACTGGCCTCCCAGGACCTTCCTGCTCGTGCACCCCTCATCACTGGGCATGTAGGCCTGACGCTACCTACCCACAAGGGGCTGGCCTCCACTCCCAGCCCTCAGACTCCCTCTGCCTGGAAGGACTCATCATGGGGGCCCCTGTCCCTCTCCCCTCCTCAGGTTCCCAAGCCCTCTGTCACCCTGCCCATGAGTGACTCTCCCCAAGCCCTTGGTCTGCGGCAGTTGTGACCTGTGATCAAGCAGTGCCCAGTGGAGCAGGGTGGGGTGGACCTGCCCCTCTCCTCCCTCCACTCTGCCCCACCCTCTGGGAGAGTGACCCTGCATGTCCCCGGAACAGGCAAAGACCACCTTCCCTTTAAATAGGTCTGGCCCTGTGACTGGCCCCCATCCAGTGATTTCCCCGGTGCCTTTGCACAGGCGTGGTCCTCCAGACCCTGCCTCCTGCTCTGGAAACTCCTCCCTGCTCTCACCAATACCTAGCCCTTTATCTGTGTCCCTGCCTTTCACCACCCTGGCCCTGCCTGGGAGACAGAAGTCTGCGGAACACTTCCTACCAGAGGACAAGACTATGCTGGGCTGGCCAACTGAGCTGGGGCTGAGTGCGGATGTCCAGTCCTGTCTCTGGCTAGATTTGGGGACTCAGAGAGACAGGTAGAACTGGGCTTGGTGGGCTCAGTCCTTTAGACCCAGTGCTAGGTGACTGAGGAGAGGGGGCACCCAGATGGCCAATGTAGACCAGCGCTGGCAAAGAGCTTATACAGAGAGGCTAACCGGCAAGGTGGAAGTAGCTTCCCACAGCCTTGGCTAAAGGGGATTCTGAGGGTCCCTCACAGGCAAAGCAACGAGGCTGCCTTCACAGGCAGGAGACCAGAACAGCAGGACAGCTGTGGGGGCCGCCACAGTGACAGAGGCACCCTCAGTTCTCCAAGCACCCACGGACCCTGAGGGTGCACAGAGTCCCCGCAGGCGTGTCTAGGCCTGGGGGTGAGCACAGGCACTTCCCCTCCCTCCTGCCCCTTCCTGGCTCCAGCATGGCAGAGGCAACTAGACTTCTGCAAAAGCCCTGAGAAACACCGAAGGGACACCAGAGACAGAAGTGCGGACGCTGTCAGCACTCCCAGGAATTATCTGTACAACCCACTCCTGGGCCTGCCTGGCCTCTCCCTCACAGGAGACCAAGCACAGACCCCCAGGGGGCTCGGGCAGCCTGGCGGTTCATCACCACCGGCATCACCATTAATCAGCAAGGAACAGGTGTCCGAAGGAGAAGGTCTCGTTCTCAGGCTGCGTAAGCCAGGGTGCAGGTCTGGGATGTGGCTTCCTTCTGTGGGAGTGAGCCTGGGGTGTTTTATTGGGGAGGCACCTTTGGAGTGAGCCTGGGGTGTTTTATTGGGGAGGCACCTTTCTCCTCAGGGGCCCACAGTCGCCCTGGGGAGGGTCTCTAGGAGGAACAGGTTGGCAAGGACCTGGCAACCCAAGCTCCTGGGGAACAGCCAGGGAGGCAGTGGCCACCAGCTAGAGGTGCAGTGCTGCCCAGGGGCTGAGCGTCGGCAGCCACTGCCCACCACCACAAGACTGCATCTGATGGCAGAGGGGTTTGACATAGAACGTCGGTGGCTGGTGATTTCCAAGCAGACACTGGTGGTGTGGGTGGGAAGCCCTGTGTCACTCAATTCTTGGTATTCTGTATGTTATATATATTTTTTCTCAACACTGGAAGCTTTTGAGATACTTTTTTAATACATAGAGGTCTGGAATTTGACCGTGATGTGCCTTGGTCTGTGTTTTCACTCAGTTACTATTCATGAAACCAGAGGCACTCTCCCTGGATAGGACCAAGCCCAGTTCTACCCGTCTCTCCCTGCTACAGCACTCTCCTTGCCCCTCCAGACGATTTCCCGCGCCTGCCCACCACTCCTGGGGACTGCCATGTGCCAGAGATTGGATACCTGGAACTGACCTTCTATTTTTCTCCTTTACTTATTTTTGTTCCCTATTGGCTCTTTGAACTTTATTCTGCCTTCTGGGTATATCTCCTTATATTTATTGCCCAACAATTTAATTGAATTTTATTTCAGTGATTATTCAAGAGCGCTCCTTGGCCTAGACACTCCAAACCCCATCAGCACTGCTGTGCTCGGGGCTCCCTCATTCACACTGCCAGGCAGGATTCCACAGACAGCGGTTTTCACATCCCCCATGTTCCCTTCATTGTCCTGTCTCCTCTGACTCTCTCCTTCCTTTTGTTCTGACCCCTTCCTGCCTTCCTGCCCGCCTTGCTGCAGACTCTTGGCAGCCTCTATAATCTCCAGCCATCCAGGTCTAGCAGGCCAGTGTGAGCTGTGGTCAGCCTGGGGGCAGTCCCGACCATAGGAGGCTCTTTTTGTTCTCTGCTGGGGTGTGAGCCTCCCTGTGGGTGGTCTGAGGGGCGGTGGGTCCGGCAGGATGAGCTGTGGTGCCCACCTTTGGCAGGCAGTTTCCTGGATCTCCTATTCTCAGTTGGGACCCAATGGCACCTGCCTTCCTGCCTGGTGTCCCTGGGTTGGTCTGCAGACTTGGTGGGGTGTTCTTGAAGAATACACCTCCTTCTGTGGGGTGGGTGCCTCTGAGCAGGAAGACGATAATTTCCCAAGTAGACAGGGAGTGAGGCGTCAGGTGCTTGGAAACACTGCAGGGCCTGGGGAAGCAGGTACCAGTGGATGTGCAGTGCTGGTCAGCCTCCAGGTCAGCTGGGGAAGGATGGGCACAGGGTGCAGACCCCATACCCACTTCAGGAGATAGCTACCATGCAGGGCCCCCCAAAGTGGCCACCTAGACAGTGATGGCCCCAGGTCTGACCCGCCTAAACCCTGGCATCAATGTCCCACCCAGCCTGGAAAGAATGACCCCTGCCTCCCCTCTGAGTCCTGGGCCCTGGCAGTGAGAGTGTCCAAGACGTGGCAGGTGGGGGGTGCTGGCTGGGAAGCGGGTTACCTGTTTCCCAATCCCATTCTGCACCCACTGGGCATCCCTTAGAGAGGGTGAGTGGGTACTAGGGCAGAGATTGCCTCACAGGGCTCTCTCCTCTGCCCCAGGACAGAGGTGGAGAAACAGAGGGTCAGCCCGGGTCCCCCTCAAGTGCCAGGCCCTCACCTTCTCCTGCAGACCAGGAGACCCAAAGCCGGACTAGGGACCCCTTCTGGGAGCTCAGAGAGGCCCTGAGGCCCTGAGAGTGGCAAGAGGTTCTAGGTTCTTGGGGAGGGACTGTGGGCCCGCCACACCTATTGGGAAGCCTGGGGCTGCTCCTGGGCCGTGGGAGGATGGAGTGAGGACAAGGCTGTGCTGCCCAGGAGGGCAGGACAGGTGGGCAGAGGTCCTGGGATGAGCTGAACCCTTGGGTCAGGAGAAGAGCTGCCCATCAAGTCCACTGCCTGGCAGGATGTCATTGGTCCACACCCAGGACACCTGGCCAGAGGGCAGGGCCCCACATCCCACCATGCAGGCAAAGAGGTCACAGAACCCACAACCAACAGTCTAGAGACAGGTCAGAGGTCAGAGGAAAGGCAACCTGGCCCAGGAGAGACAGAGACAGACACACAGAGAGACACAGAGAGAGAAGCTACAGGTGCAGGTCGTGCTGGGCTTGGGTGGGATCAGTGCGCCCAAGGCTCCCGTCCACCTGACATCTCTGCTTGGCCAGGTGGGTGGGTGATTGGCCTCCCAGTACCCCCCCCATCCACCAACTTCCCCCACCATCTCAGGCTTCACAGTGGCCTCGGTGGCCTCCATGGCCGCTGTCCCAGGATCAGCACCAATAGCTGCAGCACTGACAGTGCCTTGTGGCAGGTGACAGCATCCCCAGCTTCCTCTGGCTGGTGCTGTGCTCACTGTGCATGGCCTGGCTCACTGGGGCTCTTCTGGGGACATGTAGGGGACAGCCAGCTGGGTCCTGCACACATTGGGCCAGGTGGCCGTGGCCAAGCATCAGCACCTCTGTGAGCATGGGCTTCCTCTCCCTACAGTGGGCCAGGCCCAGGCTGCCCCTCACTATGCCACTGTGTGACCCTTTGGCTGCTGAACTACCCCTGGGCCGGTGGTGTCCTGGCTGCGTGAGGAGAGCTCTGCTTTGGGTGGGGCCACATCCAGTGCTCATGATGGGCTTCTGCTCCAGATGGTCACACCCGTACCCCTGACACCATGCCCTCAAGGCCGTCTGTGTGATAGCAGTCAACCTGGCCACCTCTGTGGTACATGTGGCCTTACTGGAGAGGCTCAGGGCATGGAGGATGGGGCTGAGCTGCCCCACCATCCGGATGGTGACAGCCTCCATTCAGGTGGCCTCTTGGATTGCTGACATCAACTGCCACCTGGGTGCAATGGGTACTCTTTCTCCTAGGAGATCACTTAGCCTTGATGTCTGGGGGACGTGGCCAAGGCAGTGCAGGAAGGGCTGAAAATGGCCCTGCAGCATTTGTCCTCAGCTCATGCTTTCCCTCCAGGCTCCATAAGATACAGACTCCCTGGGCACACCCTGATCTCCAGGCTTCTGCTGATTTATGGATCCTGGGGATGAGGGCTGTCCCTCAGCACAAATTTAACCCAAAAATTGAGAGACTGCCTCATAGGGATGTTTCCTCTGCCTGCCCTCTAGCAGAGCCAGCCCCACCCTGGCCCCCAAGCTCAGTGTTGAACCCCAGTTCTCCTCCCTCCTTGCCTGAACCCCTCTGAGTGCCAGGGCACCACCCTTGGCAGGCAGCCGGGAGGATGCCAAAAAAAAACCAAAAAACATTTTCTCCTGTCACCTATAGATTATGTCATCTGAAGAAAATGACAAGGCACATAAATCTGGGGAGGAGAGCTTTGGGTGGCCATTCCAGCAGAGCCGCAGCCACAAACCAGGAACACATGCTTCAAGTGAGGGATGGTGGGAACAGGTTTTATGCTGAGTCGAGTGGCCAAATATACGTTATTCAACAAGCTTCAGAGCCATGAATATTTCTGAGAGGAGAAACCTGGGCCTGCACCATTGAGCTTTATGCCCTTTCACGAGGTCCATGTACAGCTTCCCTGATTCAAAAGGTAAAGGACACACCTGCACCTCCTCTGTAGATGATTAAAACCACTCCATGGTTGGTGGCCTCAGCAAAGAATACTGGTCTCCAGTCATGAGGTTGGTTTCTGTTTAGCCTTAGAGAAAAAAAGCCTGATGACTGTTAGCCAGGGAGGGGGTGTAATGAGCATGTCCAACTTCCCATCCTGTCATGGCTGGGAACTAACTCAGTTTGAAGGTTTCTCTGGCCAAGAGGGAGTATGTTCAGTCAACAGGGCCTTAGGATTTTATTTTTAGTTCACAATTATGATTAGAAACCAACATCTTTTGGAAGCTTCAAGGTCTCTCCTCAAGCCTCTGACACCACTGCAAGCATCACCCAAACAGATCCCAGGAGCTCCGTCTCTGCTTGGCTCCAGATTTAGAGAGACACAACTGTTAGCGGAAAAGAGCCCAAACGCTGTGAAATAATTTAAAGAGGTTTATTCTGAGCCAAATATGGGCAACCATGACCAGAGGGCCTTGCCCACGAAGCCTCGTGGTCTCATAGCAGTTGGGTTACAGTTTTGTTTTATACATTTCAGGGAGATCGGAATTATACGTAAGGTTATAAATCAACACAAGGAAGGCCTACGTTGCTTTGGCCAGAAAAGGCACAACATCTTGAATGCAGGAGTCGGGGGGCTTACAGGTGATGGGTTGATGTAAAGATTCTTTGTTTTATAATTGGTTAAAGAAATAAAGCTTTGTCTAAAGGCTTGGGGTGTTTTATGTGAAGAAAGTCTGCTAATCAGAGACAGGCCCAGGACGTACACCTGCAGGTGTGGCTCAAGCTTTGCCTTGTGTTGTCACCTTGGGCCTGTTAATGAGTCACAGAGGTCACCTCCAAGAAGGGAGGGAGCGTGAGGAGGTAGGTGTGGCTTCCCTTTTCACGGCCAGCAACTCAACTTCCCCTATTTCTGGGGTCCCTTTGGCTAAAAGGAGTTCATTCGCTTGGCTGAGAGGCTTAACATTTTATTTTAGTTCACATAGTCACTAAAATAATGTCAAAGATATTTTCTTTCTTTTTAAAAGTTGGGCTTCTAAAGAGCATCAAAAGGGTGCTCTCTCTCAAAGCCCTTCATCCCCACTTCTCACCGGCTCCAGATACCCCTCGCCCTCCCGGCTAGGCCACTTTCTCCCACCTCACCCTAATCTTCCCTGGAGGCACCAACCTGGCCTTTCTAGTTTCCTTTAATTTTCTCTATGCTTTGCCTGCCACCTGGATTTTCTTCTGGGGGTGGAGGCCTGAAGAACCACCATGTTGGAGCCTCCCTCTCAGCTTTGACCCAAAGTGTCATTGTCCCTCCGTCATCATCCCTACAGGGGATCAGCCCCTCCCTCCAGCGTCCTGCTCAGCCAACAGTGGCTCTAGCTAAACAGTCTCTGTGGACCACGTGGATGGGCACTGGGCACTGCCTGGTTGCTGGACATGGTGCCACACCCTCTACTCAAAGAGCCACCTCACTTCGTGACAAGTGTCTCCAAATCGCAGGTGAGGAAGTCCCAAATGCATCTATCAGACGTGACTATCTCATGGGATTATTCAGGGTCTTTGGGAAGGATGCCTTGGCTTCCCCAGGTGATGTGACTTGTCCCTGCTGGTGACAAGCTCTGACAGTGCTGTGAGGGCTGAAGGACTGTGGGGTCACAGTGAAGAAGTCCAAGCCACACAGCAGCCCCCCCACCTCAACGCAGCACCTAGGGGGGCTGCAGGAGGCTTCAGGCCCACTGTGCAGGCCAGGCTCAGGCCTCTGGGCTAATGCCCCAATTCGCCCTGAAGTTCCCACCTGTCACCATTCCAACTTTCACTAGGTGTGGTCAGGGAAGGTGTGAAGGGTGACAGCTTGACTTCTGAGGCCCTTTCTAAAACCACAACTGGACATAGGAAGGGGAGATAAAAATCACATACATGGAGGGGTGTATAGGTTTTCAGAAAGGCTTGGTCACCTCATCATTTTGTGGGGGGCGGGACTTCCCAAAGAGGGGGGTTTGACTTGTGAACTTTGTTATGGTGCCTCTGGGCTGTTTTTGGTTGGGGTTAGGGTCACCTCCCAATAGATCAGCCCCTGGAGGAGGGAAGGGCCCTGCCCACGGATCCCATGGGCAGAAGCCTGAAAGTGTGCTCTGGGAAACAGCCAGAGAAGGTGATGGGGGTGGTGGGCTGGGAAGAGGGCGCTTTGAGGAAACAACTTTGGGGGCTGGGTTTCCCCTTGAGGAAACTCCTACCCAAACTGGATTCTGAAGTTGGGGGCAAGGGAGGTGGTGCCAGTGGGTCTCTTGATGTGGACCTGCCAACATCCCTGATGGATACACACATGAAAAACATTTTGTTATAACAGTGTTTCCCAAATTTTTTAAAACCCGGCTTTAGTGAGTTGAATATTAGTCTTGCCCTGTGCAGTGGATCACACCTGTAATCCTAGCACTCTGGGAGACCAAGGTGGGTGGATTGTTTGAGCTCAAGAGTTCAGAACCAGCCTGAGCAAGAAGGAGATTTGGTCTCTAAAAACTAGCCAGGTGTGGTGACAGACACCTGTAGTCCCAGCTACCTGGAAGGCTGAGGCAAGAGGATCACTTGAGCCCAAGAGTTTGAGGTTGTTGTGAGCTATGCCGCCCCAGAACTCTACTGAGGGCAGCAAAGCGAGACTCTGTCTCAAAAAAAAAAAAAAAAAAGAATATGTTAGTCTTATAATTAGAGTGAATTCATCTATTGGTCCATCGAAGAAAACTGTGCTTTTAAATCTTTCTAGTTGTGAGAGGAACATATAAAACTCTCACTGAATAGCTGACCACATCCCAAAAATGTCCATGCCCTGCCCAGAACAGGGGGAAAGGAAGTAGCATTTCCAAAGGAGCTTCATTTATAAATCATTATTCTGAGGACTGGAATTCTATCCAACTTCAATTTGATCAATTGTGTAATCACTTAACTGTAGCAGCAAAACCAAATGTAATAAAATTCAAATTAGCTCATGAGAGATTTAAAAATTGGTTTTCCGGACCAGAAGAGAGACTTATAAAATTGTAATGACCAAAAGTTCTTGCAGTGTTTCCGATTACTTAATTGCACTTATCAGCAGCAACAAAAACAATGTAATTATACTTCCTACAAACAGGACAGTGTCAATGCCCTTCACTTCTAATGGCCTGCAGTTACAAACATTAGCTAAGAATTAGCAGATTGCCACTTAAGCCATTGAATGATTACTTAATAGCAATACAAATGAAAAAGAGAAAAAAATCAAAGTTACTTTGGTAGGAACAGAAAAATATGCCTGGCTGTGGTTCTGGACCTGCAGAGGAGGTGACACTTCTGCTGTCAGGCTGTGTGGACAGCACTGGGTGTAGACACACTCCTCTGCCCTTCAGTGGAGAGGTGCCGGGCTGGGGCACCCTTGGTGGAGAGGACGCCCAGGCAGCGTCTTCCTCCCTTTCTGGGACTGGGAGAAGGATAGAGTTCCCTTCCCAGAAGCTGCCCCTGGGACCCTGGGGACCCTCTGATGTCGAACAAGGGGACGAGGGAAGGATGGAGCTGGGCTGGGGCACCTGTTGGGGGGCTGGATTGAAGCGTTCCCAGGGCACAGGCACCACCAAGAGCATAGGAGCTGCAGCCTTAGCTCTGCTGCTGCCGCTGAGGTGAACCCAGGGAGGTTCTGGCTCCTGGGCCTGATCCTGGGCGTGTGTCTGTCTGCTCTGGGCCCTGGAACGTGGGCCCAGACAGCCACGGCCAAGACCTCCTGCTCCTTGTGGCTGGTCATCCTGGTGGGCCCCTGCCAGCTGCCCCACACGCAGGGACATGACGGTACTTTGGAAATCCTTGAGCGTGCCCACAATCCTTTACCTCAGGTGTTATGCAGTAAAGAATTTAACCAAACAAACGTCTCTCGATGTGGACCTGCTGATCTCCCTTGGCTTCTGGAAGATGATTACTAAGCCCTTATTAAGGTGTCATGACTGACAGGCGTGTCTTTGTTTACTTGGGGCCTTGGATAATGCCTGACAGTCTAAGGAAGCAATTTAGGGTGGGCAGGCTACATAGTATTTAGTGGGGACTGACCATGCCAGATCCCTCCAGCAATATGAACTAGGCTGGGGGCTTTGGGTCACGCAGCTCAACCTCCTGAGGGCTGGAGACTAAGGTCAGCCATGTGGACAATTGATGGCTTGACCGTGCCTGCATACTAGAGCCCCAGCAATCACTCTGGCAGGGAGCTGGGGGAGCCTCCTGCCAGCAGTACTCCAGGTCTGCATCATCATGTGTGCATTCTGTGATGATGACGTGTCCCACACTGCTTAATGCTTATGGAACTTCACACTGTAAGCATTATAGGTTACTAGACAGAGGAAAACTAAAGCCTTATGTCAATTTTAGTTTTTTGAACTACAGCTTACATAAACATAAAGGCAATTTTAGCGAAGAGTGACATTATTTTATGAGTTAATTTCAATAATACAAACCTGGAAGTTGTGCAGTCAGCTGTCCTGACTCCACAGGGAGAGGAGAAAGGAAGCTTTGCCTTTGGTGCTTCTGGATGTCAGTGGGGTCAGACCAAGCTCCCACAGCAGCATTCTCAAGAACTGGAGCTGACAGGGGGTCGTGCTTGTTCCCAGCGTCTAAAGCCCCTAAAGAAATCTGTTGTATTCACCCAGTTTGGAATATATGAAGTCAGAAGGCAGTGGAGAAGTTAATGCTTGATTGCCTAGAGTCAGGGTCCCACAATCCAACCAAGGTAACTGCCTGGCCAGGGACCTATACCATGATTGGGTAGAACACTCAGGGTGTGGATCCGACTTGGGGCTCCCAGACCTACTGGTGAGGTGACAGCTGAACCCTCATTCAGGCTGGGAGGACACAGGAAGCAAAGTCTGACGGGGTTAGGACAAAAGTTGGGACAGATTGTATGTGACATGTTCATGCCTGCTGTCCCTGACTGTGTCATGGGGCTAGAACTGGGCCTCGCTTCTCCTACACAGCACTGTGAAACAGAAGGCAGGTCTGCCCTCAGCAGATAGCAGCCCAGCATGCCAGAGGGAATCACGGAACTGCCTGAGCCCCACGGGCTCCTAGGAAGGCCCATGAGCGCCACCCAGCAGCTCCCGCTGGGACTGCGGACCAGAACATTTCTGTTTGAGAGACAGGTAGGAGGTGTGAGGATATGATTGAGACCTCCCTGTGACCAAAGGGCATAAAATAACACTGGGACCTGAAATACCCAGAACGTCTTAGGCAATGCCAGAAAAACACTCCACCAGAGAGGTCAGTGCCCAGAAGATTTCCAGAGTAAATGGAAATTTCATTTATTTGTATAGAGCTGATACAGGGACCCACATGGAGGGACATTACACCCCAAGCATCTGGTCTCTTTTCATTAGGACTGACACTGTACTCCCCCTGGCAGGAGCTTTTGGATTCTACAGTCGTGAGGACAGTGCCCTACGAACAGTTCTCAGCTAACCAACGATGAGAGGCTTAGTGTGTGGATGGAGTCCCAAGGTAGATGGTTGCTCCTATTAGCACAGCTTTCATTCTGGTTTAAGAAGATAAGAACAAATCAGCTCAGTGAGCTGACTTGCATATGGTTTGCCCCTCTTTGGGGGATTTTCATGATTTGTGGGCAGTGTGTAGTGGCCTGACCATGAGATGAGGTGCATAGGAGTAGAAACATGGTCCATGGACATCACTGTGGGAATGTGAGGGCCCACTAAACCAGGGCCTGTGGGTGTCCATCAGAAGAACCCCCTCCAGGATCAGAATGTGACAGGAAGAAGCAATGGATGTCCTGCTGCGCTCACTTGAGGTGATCCCCAGGGTCCAGGCAACAAGTGGGCACAGGGGCTGCCCAGGACAGGGACAGGCTGTGTCTGGTCCCTCCTGAACCTGCTAAGGCACAAGATGCCAGAAACAAGAGTCCTGTGGGCAAGTAAGAGGCAGAGACTACAGACGGCTGCAAAGCCGGCTTTCCTAGGGAAGGGCCCCCCAACCCCATGCAGCTGGCAAGTTTACCGGATCCTGGTAGCCCTGGGAGGCCACAGTGGGTCCTGATAGCAACAGATACTCTGGACTGGGCTTTCCAACCTAGTGGCAGAGAAAATACTCAGAGTACTGTAAAAGAATTGGAACAGAAGACATGGTGCCAATTTGGAAAAGGGAATTACATTTCTTCAGAATAAGAAATACATCTTCAGACAAATGGTTCAGTAAAGAATTGAAAGAGGCAATTGAAACATTGGCTGTCCAAACAGGAAGGCGCTAGAGGCACGAAGGGCAGATGTGTGCTCGCTCAACCTGTGGGGGCCAAGGAAAGTCCTCTGCCTCCCCAGGGGACCTCCCCAGGGGACCTGGGGAAGAGGGTGGGAAGAATGCTTGTGTCCCCATGCAGAGCTCCCACAAGGAGGCTACTAGGGCAGCCCTGCTATCTGGGGCATCCTGTTAGTGTCTCTGTAATTGTCCTCGCCATGGGGACATGTCTGCTATTAACAGAGCCTACGAGACTTTGTATTTGCCTTGGGTCTCCTTTCAACCTCAACCTACTTATATAATTATGGCCATAATGAGTTTCTTGAGGACAGCATGTGCTAGGGGTGTGTTATGTATTCCTTCTGCCAGTGTCCTTTAATTGGCTGGTTTATCTGATCCATTTGGGTCTCATTTGTGTAGATATGAGAGGGCTTGCACCTTCCGCTATTTTAAATTTCTGCTCTCTCTGTTTTCTGAATAGACTTTATTTTTTAAACCAGTTTGCGGTTCATAGGAAAATTGGTCAGAAGAAACAAAGATTCCCTAGGTGTCCACGCTCCCATATGCACTTCACCTTCTGGATTACCAGTGTCCCCACCGGTGTGACACATTTGTTAAAATGAATGCGTCTACATTGACGCATGTTATCACCAAAAGTCCAGAGTCAGGGCTCTTCTCAAGAGAGAGGATCCTTCCCATCTTGGGTCCTGGGCTCAGTCACCTTCCCGCTATAAAGTGAGTCAAGGTCAGGGTGAAGATCAGATCGACCCCAGGGATTGAGGCAGATGCTTAGTGGGCTCCAGGCCTGGAAAGTGGGGTCCCCCCCAGACAGCCCCAGCCCAGCCCAGCGCAGTGCGGGACTCCTGCTCAGGCAGAAGTCAAGGTCAGGTTCAGCCCCTGCCAAGGCTTCTCCTCCTGCCAATGTCCCAGCACTGCACTCTGACCTTGGGGGAATGGCATTGTCCCCTTCTCTCCCAGGGCAGGCAGAGCCGTGCCAGAGGTGGGGTTGGGAGTGGGAGCTGGGGGACGCCCCTCCCTCCTCTCCCCCCATCCCACTTGGCCTACAGGGGAAGGGAGTGCCACGAGTGCTCAGAAATGTTCTCCAGAAAGAAACAAAACTGAAAGTTGGCCCTCTTCCCTGGCTGAACACTGACCCCACACCTGGTTCTGCCAAATGGCCCCGGTGGTCCCTACCCAGGGTGTGCCTGGGAAGCGCAGCTGCTGGGTAAGCACTGTGCTGTCACCTGCCTGCCCCCTCTGGCACCCACACAGAGCAGCAGGAGCAGGGAGCAGGGTTCCCGATGGGTGAGTGACTCTGCCCCTCCTTGACCTCTGCTTCTACCCTGGCTCTTCCCTTCGTGGGG
>CAUYPK010023487.1:0-13903 GCA_963574355.1 Loris lydekkerianus
TGCTTTTCAATATTTATTGCTAAAGAAAAACTGTAAACTAGCAACAACAACTTTAAAACTTTAAATAAAGTGCAGAAAACCGTAGCTTAACAGGTAATCAAGCTAAATCACAATCACTGAATCAAATAACCTGTATGACCCAAGTATAAGCCAAATTCGGGTTTTTTGGCACAAAATTATGGGGTGTGTGTGTGTATATATATATATATATAAAATCTCTTCAGTCTCCTTTTTTTATTTCAGATTAATATGAGGGTGCAAATGATTAGGTTATATCATCTTCATTTGTTAGGTAAAGTTCAAGTTTTAGTTGAGCCCTTCGCCCAGGGGGTGTGCTACATACCCTTAGATTGTGCCCATTAGTTGAGAGGTGAGAGCTAACCTATCCTCTTCCTTTCTCCCCTCCACTTAAATTTAATTGTATTTTTCTCTCATGTGGAGGTGTAGATGTTTATCTATTGATTTCATAAAGGATTGCAAACTAATACAGCCTCTATGGAAAGAAGTATGGAGAATTCTCAAAAAGCTAAATGTATATCTTCCATTTGATCCTGCAATCTCATTGCTAGGTATTTATTCAGAAAAAAAAAAATCATTTTACCATAAGAACATTTACACTAGAATGTTCATCTCAGCCTAATTTTCAATCACCAAGACCAAAACCAAGACGTGGAATCAACCCAAGTGCTAATTGACCCAGGAATGCATTAATAAATTGTGGTATATGTATACCAAGGAATACTATTCAGCCATAAAAAGATGGGGAGTTTACATCCTTTTATTTACCTGGACAGAGTTTGAGAATATTATTCTTAGTAAAGTATCCCCAAAATGGAAAAGCAAGTATTCAATCGCCTTTTAAAAGTCATTTGCCTCTAAGCCTTTACCTTTTTCCCCCAAATTGCTTCTCTCTAACTATTCCCTGTCTAGTGATGAAACTATTTACCAAAATTCACCAGCTGATCTTATATTCCAGTGGTCCTCACTGATACTACCAAAACTATTTTTTATTAGTGATATCTGTTGTAATTGGCAGTGCTCATGGACCAATCATTAAATATGTGAATATGTGCCTTATCCTTACCATCCATATCCAATCAAATGATTATTTCTGGAATTCATCTATTTCTCTTCATTTCAGCTGCCACCATCTGAATTCAAGACAGCTTTGTATTTGCAAACTATTGTTTTTCTGTGAATGGACAATCATGCACACATACATATGTAAATAAATATGCAAAATGAAGTGAGGCTACCTACCATCTAGGATCAACTTTATTTTATAAATGAGAGGTAATTTTAAACCAAAAAATAGTATCATAATTTTATAATGAAGTATCATTGTCTAAATTACCTTTGGCTAAAGAAAACACATAATACATTTACCCCCTTTTACCTCTGATTTTAACAGCAAACAAGCACAAACTCTATCGTGGGCCTGAACAAATTCACAGACCAATTTTAAAACTTTATCAGTCACCCCTTCTTCCTTCAACAGAACTCAGTAGCTTACCCCTCACACTACCACCCATTTGCTTCTTCCAGACCTCTCTGATCTGGGATATTAAGGGAAGGAAGGGAGTAAGGTTAGGGAAGTCCTATAAGGTAGCCACTTTAAAGAGTCATATTACTGTCCAATCTACAGACGTAGCAAGATGAGCTGATCTCTCTTAACATCCAGATGAATGTTGCTATTTCAGCACTCAACTTTGAAGACTTTTTTCAGTCTAATCACTCTCGGTAATGCTTTTTGAGAACTATTCTTTGAAGAGAAAGTGTGATTGTTAACAAATGCACCTTATTTTATTCTCTCTTTTGCTACAATGAATGAAACTCAAAGGAAGTCTATGAATGACTCTATTTACATTTCTGTAACACCCATTCCAGTACCTACCTGATGTATAAGGAATTCTGTTGTGTATCTTGGATAAAATAAACATAATAAAGTTTTGATTTCAACATTACTAAGTGTGTTATAATAGAAAACAATAATTCCCGCCTCACTTTTCCTATTCCCAAAGACCATCACTTTGAAAACTTTCAATTTTTCAATACTTACCAATTTATTTATTGCTATTCATTCATTGACCTGCTGTAGACATTATCTTTTGGCTCGTAACTATAAAATATGAGGACTTAGTTCAGCCACACAACATGTACCTTCTCTTGTTCCTAAATTTTGATAGTTGCATTGTTTCTGTTTATCCATTAAACAAATATTTAATTAGCACCGATTAAGTATCAGGTCCTGCCCTAGGAACTGCTGATATATCAGTGAGTGAGACAAAGAAAATCTTGTCCATTTCAGCCTGCACAGAACACACAGTAGTTAGGAAGGTGCTACATCCTAAAGAGCAAAACAAAAACAGGTGAAAAATTAGTGAATGCCGGGGTGGAGAGAAGAGTTTCAATTTACTAAATGGCATCATCAAGGAAGATCCCTCTGAAAAAATAAGATTTAAGCAAAAACTTGAAGTAGATGATAGAGTGAGCAATGTAAATATCTAGGGCAGTGATTTTTAATGGTGTACCGTGAGAGGCTCTTAGGTGCCATGAACATTTTTAAAGATCATTAATTAAATTATTTTGAAAGAACTTCAAAGCACAGTAAGTACATTCTTTTTTTAACTCTTTTTTATCAATATAATTTAAGTGTGCCGGGGAAGTTCAATCATAGGTTCAAGTGTGCTGTGAGATTAAAAAGATTGAAAAACACTGATCTAGGGGAAAAGCGCTCAGTTAGAGAAAATGGCAAATAGGTGGAAAATACTTGACCTGCTGGAATGAATACAAGAAAAGATGTGTGGTTGAAATGAAGTGAGCAAAAGGAGTGTGTGTGTGTGGTGGGGGGAAGATGTGAATTATTACGGATCCAAGTGAAGATGCCATATAGATAGTAATAGTTCAGGACAGGTTGTAGTCAAGGTAGAAAAGATAAGAGGATCAAGAAGTGTTTGGGGTTCTCCAGTGTTCAGAGATTTGGGACATGCAAAAAGAGACATAAAATAAGTGGCAGCACGTAGGAGGAAAATAAAAGGAGAAAATTTCATCTTTGAAACTAAAGATGAAAGTGATTCTACACCATTGAAAGTTGCTATTTGTTTGAGTAATATGTAAGTTAAAATTTGATCATTGGATGTAGCAATATGAAGATAATTTCTGGCCTTTATAAAAAGCAATTTCTGTGGAATCGTAAGAGCAAAAGTCTGGAGAGAGTTTAACATAGGTTGGAAGGAGAAGCATTGAGACAAGGGGTTTGTTCTTTAAAGTAGTTTTCTACACGCATCAAAGGCAGTGGAGAAATTACGCTGCAGTTGGAAAGGGAAGTTGGGATGTAAAACAATTCTTTTAAGATTGGGGAAATAATAATGTGTTCATATTCTGTTGAAAATGATTCAATAGGCTCAGTGCTTGTAGCACAGTGGTTACGGTGCTGGCCACATACAGTGAGGCTGGTGGGTTCCAACCTAGCCCAGGCCTGCTAAACAACAATGACAACTGCAACAAAGAAAGGGCCAGGTGTTGTGGCGGAGGCCTGTAATCCCAGCTACTTGGGAGGCTGAGGCAAGAGGATCACTTAAGCCCAAGAGTTTGAGGTTGCTGTGAGCTGTGACACCACAGCACTCTGCCAAGGGCGACATAGTGAGACTCTGTCTCAAAAACAAGCAATTAATTAAAAAAAGAAAATGAGGCGGCACCTGTGGCTCAAAGGAGTAGGACGCTAGCCCCATATGCCAGAGGTGGCAGGTTCAAACCCAACCCCCGCCAAAAGCTGAAAAAAAAGAAAAGAAAATGATTCAATAAACATGAAAAACTTGGAGCTGGGTAAGAGGCAATGGGATCTAACACAGTAGTGCTGTTAGTTTACAGAGGACACCTGAGTTCTTTGTCTTCTTTTTGAACCTTTCTTTCTTTTGAGACCACGGGTGTGGTCTCACTCTTACTCAGGCTGGTCTCAAAGTCCTGAGCCCAAGCAATTAGCCTGCCTTGGCCTCCCAGATTACTAGGATTACAGGCGTGAGCCACCGCCTGGATTTGTTGGTTGTCTTTATGTTTTAAAGCATATGTATTCCAAACTTTATTTTTTAACTTCCTAGACTTTAGCCAATGTCTCCTGCTTTCTTTCTATGCAAGATGAAGATATTTTCTCCTTTTCCCACCTTTCATCTCTCCAATTCTAATTCCTAACTTCTGTCAGGAATAAATGGAGAACATTTTTTTTCTCTTGTGTAAGCATAAAGAAGCTTTCTGTCCTTTCAGTGATAAAAAATCACTTCACATAACAGGCGAGAAGGTTAAAAAAAAATCCATTTTCGAGGGATTTTATTTTCTAATTTCTTACACATGGTCAATGGGTAAAAACTGGGCAGCAGTTTAATTGCTCTTCTAGTTCGAGCCTATTACTTTCTAGAACTGATGTGTCTCCCAACGAGCTATCCTTGCCCTGCCTTTCTCTGTTAATTCCCCTGTTTTTAGAGGCCCTATAATGTCTTCTTTCTTCATTTTCATTTTATTCGACCATATTCCGTATTCTCAAGAAAAATCTTTAAAAAAAATATTCATGTGTCATGGATTTTTTGAGATCTTTTGTGTCCCTAGAGCCTTTGTTATTTTCTCATACTTAAGGGTGTGATTGGTTATAGAATTATTAATCCAAATTCATTTTCCTCAAGAATTTGAAAGTATTGCTCTATATTTTCCCATCATCTAAGGCTTACTGATGAGAACTCTGAAGTCCCATTTCCTTTGAAGAGTTTTTTTTTTTTTCTTTCTTCTGTAGAATGTTTTAAGCTTGTTTTGTTTTTCTGTTAATAGGAAGTAAGGCAAGACTATATCTTGCATGGAAATTTTATTTTTCATTTATCCATCTGGGTATCCATTTTTTAATAAAAAAAGGTTTCCATCATACTGCAGGCCTGACAAGTTTCTTTACATAATATTTATGATAATTTTCTTCTTTCCATTTTCTGTTTCTGTTTGTTTTATTTTGTATTTTACCTTTCCTTGGGATTCCTAATATTTGAATTGGGATGTTAAATTTATCCTCTCGATTTCCTTCCCCATCCTCAATTTCTTGCATTTCTGCACAATATTGTGGGGGGTTTCTTCACATTTTGCTTCTAAGCTATCTAGTCAATTTTACGTTTCTTCACTGATATTTTTTCATTCCCAACTTGCTCTTTTTTATGGTATTTTAACTTTATGAGTCTCTCAAAGTACACTACCTAAACTAATTTTTCTCAAGTGTTTTTTCTTCCCTAAATCTTTTCTTATTTCTCCTGACCAAGCTGTTCAGTTTGTTTTTCTTGGTTATTATTTCTCTCTCTGTCTCTCTTCCTCATCTCTCCTTTTGCCTCTGTCTTTTTCTATATATGTGAGAATCCGCGGTGGCAACTTTATACTTTAAGATGGAGAAACTGTTTTCTCGATAACTGGGGTAGTTTTCTGCCACTGTACTTCCTACTGCCTTTGATTCTTAAGTTTACGGAGAGTTCTCTTCCAAGAATAGACAAGCTAAATGGGAGCTGTGAAGAAATGATGGGGTTTGTGGACTATTCAGTCAGCTTTCAGAATGAACTGACAAGAAGCAAACAGGCAGACTTCATTTGTCACTTCAGTCCAAGGAACAAAAATTACACTGGTAATTCCTGAACAATGCTAGCTCTTCACTTGTTATTTCAAAAGAATAGATTCCTACCATTTTATTGTTTGGTTTTTGTATGTATTTATTTCATTTATTTGTTATATTTGTAACCTAGGATAAATGCTGGCTATGGAAGATTAAATTTTTCAAAAATAGTCATGACAGTATTTCTCATCACGCATATTCTTCTTATAATGTGATATGAACAGTTTTTCTCACAGGACATTAGGGGGAGGGAGGTTTACGTTTCCCCCTCCTGAGATCTTGGTGTGCTTGTTACAATGGCACTAGTCATGTTTTGTGATTTGGGGATAATAAATTACAAAAGGCAATTCAACTTTTTCCTGATTGTATATATCCTTCCTGATATGTGACCTTGGAATCTGGTTCCCATGAGTTAAGAGATAAAGTGGCTACATGGTGTAGTCACATATGGGGGTACTTCTTGATTGTCCCTACTGAGACCCCATAAGAATGCCACTATCAAGTGACAAACACCTGAATGAATGAGCCTTAGAGTTATTACAGCCTATAGTCATTTACTCATGTCAGCCTTCAATCTGTCCCAAATGATACCACATAGAACAGGGACCACCTGTCCTATGAGCCCTGCCCATATTGCACTTCTGTGAACAAAACAGATATCTGGGACACTGTGCTGTCTGTTCTGCCTTAGTCAACAGGAGAGGATGATAGAGGGAAATAGAAAATGCTACTTAATAGTAACCTCTGTTTCTATCCATCTTTTGTTGCAGTTTGGCTGGGGCCGGATTTGAACCCACTACCCTCCATATATGAGGCTGGCGCCCTACCCACTGAGCCACAGGAGCCACCCCACATCCATCTTTCTATTAACCACCTTCTTTGTTCCTGCCACTGTGAGCTGAAATCCTCACTGGACCGTGCAAGCAGATTTGTCTTTCCTTCCCCTGGAGTGCCTTCTTTGTGCACTGTTGTTTTGTCCACAGTCATTCGCTTACATTATGCCTTCAAAATTTTCGAAATTTCATATGTTTAGGTGTTCTCCTTTCTTTTTATTCACCAATATTTTCCTCATTTTGGATTCCTTTGCTGTATTTTTCATTAGAGATACTTTTCTGATTTGTATTCTTTTTGTTATGAAAGGAATTGAATGTATTTTTATGAGATTAATGATATTGTGTGCTTCAAAGTATTTTTTAATTCTATTAAATCTAAAAAGAAACAATCATCTTAAACTAAATACATTTTGGGGGGGTTAAAAAATTCTGCACTGAATAACGAGTAATCCTTGCAATAATAAGAAGCTTCCTCTTTAAAAGATATTTTGTTATGGTAAGAACCCATAATGTGAAGTCTGCCCTCTAAACAAACTTTTTATTATATAATACAATATTATTAACTATGGGTAAAGGGTCGTACAACAGATCTCCATAATTGAAATTTATGCCTATGGATTAGCAACTTGCTATTTTCTCTTTTCTCCAACCCTTGGAAACGGCTATTTTGCTCTTTGATTCTGTGATTTTGCTTATTTTGATTATTGATTATTACCAATAATATTATTATTTGATTATTTGATCCTCTTATATGTAGGCTCATGTGCAGTATTCATTATTTTGTGAATAATTTATTTCATTTAGCATAATTCATCAAGGTTCATCTATACGGTCACATATTGCAGAATTTTGTCCTTGCTTAAGTCTGAATTATATTCTTGGCATTTGTATACCTCATCAAAGTTTTGAAAGGAGACAGAAATAAGCACTTGTGTTCACTCTACATTGTATTATAAAGGAGATATTTTAATGGTTTTGTGAATTAATTTATAGTCGTATCTTATATAAGTTGGACATTTTTCAGTTATTCCTTGGGCATCAATCCCCAAGTTTTATGAATGTTGTGCTAAATATGAAAATCAGAACACTATACATCCTCGTCCAGTAGAACTTTCTGCATGGAAGTGTTCCATCTGTGCTGTTCAATGCAACAGTGACTACTGATATATGCCTATCAAGCACTTAAAATGCGGATAGTGCAGTGGGAGTTATTTTTCTTATTTTATTTTGGTTAATTTGACTTAAATAGTAACATGTGGCTACTCTTTTGGATAGCTTAGCTTTAAAGTATATACTTACCCCTTAGTCTAAGAATGAACAATATATATATTTTTTTGAGACAGTGTCTCACTATATTGCCCTCGGCAGAGTGCTGTGACATCACAGCTCACAGCAACCTCCAACTCTTGGGCTTAAGCAATTTTTTTTGGCTCAGCCCCCCCCAAGTAGCTGGGAATATAGGTGCCCGGCTATTTTTTTGTTGTTGTTGTTGTTGTTGTTGTTTAGCAAGCCTGGGCCAGGTTTGAACCCGTCAGCTAGAGTGTATGTGGCCGGCACCCTAATCACTGAGCTACAGGCACTGAGCCCCTGTCTCTACTTATTTTATTTTTTTCTAGTAGTAATTAATTCTCTAGGGTGAAACCTCCTTAAGGAGGTTTCCTTAAAACATATAGTTGTAGGGCAGGACGCCAGCCCCATATACCAAACCCAGCCCTGCCAAAAACTGCAAAAAAAAAAAAAAAAAAAAAAAAAAAGAAAGAAAACCCAACAAAAAATCACCATATAGTTATAGTGGTAGATAGCATGAGTTGTAATAAAAAAGGAGTGTTTTTATTTATTTAAAATTCCTTCTTTGTCTTTAACAATGTCAGAATTCCTTCCTTCTTACTCCATAGATTATCTTGGCTTTGGATTATTTCGTAGACACACTGACAATTGAGTTTCCAAAGCCACTCCTGCAATATGAAGGAAGAGAATTTGAGATGGTAATAAGAAAAATAAAAAGTATTTTAAAGAAGTAAAAAATGAGAAAATTGACAATGTAAACAACCATGTGAAACATTTCTTAAAACAGGGATACTATCATGTGTATAAATTTTTAGACCAAGTACTCGTACCTTTTATAATATTCACATATTAAGAATGGATTTTCTTTGGACTTGATGGATTTTAATGTATTTCTTACTTTTGTAAAATATGTTGCATATTTAAAACAAATATAAATATTACAGACATGTATAAAGGCGATAACAATCATCCAGATCCTGCCCTCAAAAGATAGCTCCTTTAGATTTTGAAGACCCTTTGCACAAACATCCTGTGCCATCTTTTTTTTTTTTTATTTCAAAATATTAAGGGGGTACAAATGTTTTTTGTCGTATGAATACCTTTTATAATGTTTAAGTCAGGGCTATTACTGTGCCTATTACCCAAATAGTGTTCATCGTACCTGACGGGTAGCATTGTACCCCTGCTCTCTTCTGTTCCTCCCCTTGTCCACTTCTTGATTTCCAATGTCCTTTACATCTCTTTTCACCCATATGCACTGATCAATTAACTCCCTATCATTAGAGTACATATGGTGTTTATTTTCCCATTCCTGAGATATTTCACTTAGGATAATGGCCCCAGTTCTATCCAAGTTGCTGCAAAAGTTATTTTTTCACTCTTTCTTATGATTGAGAAGTATTCCGTGGTATAAATACCACATTTTCTTAATCCACTACAAAATCAGTGGGCAGTTAATGTTGACACCACATCTTTGCAATAGAGAATTGTGCTGTGATAAACATTTTAGTACAGGTGTCTTTTTGATAAAATGACTTTTTTTTTCTTTGGGTAGATAACCAGTAATGGGATTGCTGGGTTGAATGGTGAGTCTACATTTTATTTACTTGAGGAATCTCCCTACTGTTGTCCATAGACGTAAGCTAATTTATTGTCCCACCAGCATTGTGGAAGCATTCCTTTCTGCATCCATGCCAGCATCAATTGGTTTTTGACTTTCTAATAATGACCATTTTGAGAGGAGTAAGTTGATATCTCATTGTAGTTTTAATTTGCATTTCCCTGATAATTAGAGATGTTGAGTATTTCTTCATATATCTGTTGGCCATTTGTCTACCTACTTTTCAAAAACTTTTGTTCTTATCTTTTGCCCACTTTTTAAAGGGCTTGTTTGTTTTGGTTCTTGCTGATGTGTTTGAGTTCTTTGCATATTCTAGATATTAGCCCTTTATCAGACGTACGGTTTGTGAATATTTTCTCCCACTCTGTAGGTTGTCTATTTACTCTATTGGTTATTTCCTTTGCTGTGCAAAAGCTTTTTAATTTAAAGTCTCAAATTCTTTGCCAAGGCCAATGTCTGAAAGAGTTTGTCTTACAATCCTACAATTTTGTTCTAGAATTTTTATGGTTTAGTGCCTTATACTTAAGTATTTTATCCATCTTGAATTAATTTTTATATATGGTGAGAAATAGGGGATCCTGTTTCATTCTTTTGCATATGCATAGCTAAACAATCTTAAGTAAAAATTAAAACTCTAGAGGCATCACATTACCAGACTTCAAATTATACTACCAGGCTATAGTAACTGGTACTGGTATAAAAGCAGAGATGTAGACCAGTGGAGCAGAATAGATAACCCAGATATAAAACTATCTACCTACCACCAACTGATCTTCAACAAAGCAGACAATGATGTACACTGGGGAAAGGAAGTCCTATGCTATCTTTACAAGACTGACATTGTTTTCTAGGCACAAAATATTGTTTGGGGGTCCATAAGCCAACCTTCCTGATTTACTCAAACTAAAGATAAATAAAAATTGAATAATTTTTGTACTTTACAGTCCATATACCAAAGATTTATGTGGTTTTCATTTCAAATTGTGTCATAATTGCTTTTCTACACAAATATAAGACTGCTTGTTTTTGAATAGCAGTATTATGTGTGAAAATGTTTCTCTTGAATGAAGTATAGCTGATATTTGACAAAATTTAATGATTAATAAATCCACAAGAGTTTTATAAAATATTATTTTCTAGACTTTGAGAAATATAATTTCAAAATTTGCATTTATTTATTTTTAACATATTTATTATTTATTAATCTTTAGCAAGTATGCATAAGGCATTTTACCTGGCATGGCACAGTAGTAAATAAAATTAATAATGTATCTCTTTTTTGCATCTTAGTAGGAAAGAAATATTTGAAGTTGGAAAATGTAGTATACTCTGGTGATAAAAGCTGATATTATATAAAAGAAACACATGAATATAATTCATCTTAAGGCCTTGCTTATGTGATTGACGTACCATTACTCTTGCTGAAAAATCAGCTGCATGTAGCTGTCAGCTGGGCATATGTGCACATGTAGACTATTGTAAAATGATACTATACAGTTCCACTAAATACTCCTTAAGAATGAAAAAGAATTACTGAATCACTTGAATATATGCAATAAAATATTAGTATTTCCTCAAATTTTAAACAATGTGCTTTAATTAATACTATTACCCAAGTTTTATCTTCTTTAAAAAGCTTTATTGAAATGTCTTGAGTCCTTTGAGTCTAAAAATTTATCCTGAAGTGTGAATAGAAATTAACTTTTCCAAATTAATGTATTTTTCCTGTCTCAAATTGTAAAAGAATACACCAAAAAAGACACGTTGTGAGCATGTACTAAAATATTCATGTTTTAAAAATTTCAACTGGGAGTAAAATAGTAATGTGGTAAGCATAAAACGAAACCCACTGAAGGAAGTAGATTTTCTTTACCTTAAAATCCATTCAACATTTATCTTTCATGAAGATTCAAAGCTCATGTTGAATATGCAACTGGTTAAAAATTGGGTCATAAGGGGCGGCGCCTGTGGCTCAAAGGAGTATGATGCTGACCCCATATGCCAGAGGTGGCGGGTTCAAACCCAGCCCCGGCCAAAAACTGCAAAACAAAACAAAACAAAAAAAATGGGTCATAAGTTTCATATGTTGTTAATTTCTTCTCCACAACACCAGTGATTCAAAAATGTAGAATACCCACTAAATGCAAATAGGGTGTATAGTCTGAACAATTTAAGAAGAAATGAAACTCTGAAGCTCATTCTTCCTTAAAAATATTATCACAATTTAGGGTTTTCCCTGCACTCTCTTCTAGTATTTTTATAGTCTCATGTCTTAAGTTTAAATCTTTAATCCAGTGGGAGTCTATCTTAGTTAATGGTGAAAGGTGTGGGTCCAGTTTCAGTCTTCTATAGGTTGCCAGCCAGTTCACCCAGCACCATTTGTTAAATCGGTAATCTTTTCCCCACTGAATGTTTTTAATTGGCTTGTCAAAGATCAGATAATGGTAAGTAGCTGGATTCATCTCTTGGTTCTCTATTCTGTTCCTGACATCTACTTCTCTGTTTTTGTGCCAGTATGGTATATGTACACCATGGAATATTATGCAGCCTTAAAGAAAGATGGAGACTTTACCTCTTTCATGTTTACATGGATGGAGCTGGAACATTTTCTTCTTAGTAAAGTATCTCAAGAATGTAAGAAAAAGTATCCAATGTACTCAGCCCTACTATGAAAGTAATTTTTGGCTTTCATATGAAAGCTATAACCCAGTTGTAACCTAAGAATATGGGGAATGGGAAGAGGAAAGGGAGGGAGGGGGGAAGATGGGCGGAGGGAGGGTGACAGGTGGCATTACACCTGTGGTGCATCTTACACGGATACATGTGAAACTTAGTAAATGTAGAATATAATTGCCTTAACACAATAACTAAGAAAATGCCAGGAAGGCTATGTTAACCAGTGTGATGAAAATGTGTCAAATTGTTTATAAAACCAATGTATGGTGCCCCATGATCGCATTAATGTGCACAGCTATGATTTAATATTAATAAAAATATTATCACAATTTAGATTTTAATATAAAGACAAACATTTATAAATAATTGCAAAAATACACTCAATTAATTTTTGACAAAGTTGTAAAATCAGTTTAATAGGGGAAAGAGAGTCTTTTAACAGAATGGTGCTGGAATAATTGGAAATCCATAGATAAAATCAAAAACCAAAATTTCTAGCTAGGTCTTACACTACATAAATACAAATCTCAAAATAGATCACAGACTTAAAGGTAACACATAGAACTATAAAATCTTTAGAAAATAGAAGACAATCTTTAGGATGTAAGCAAATAGTATTTAGATCTGATGCTAAAATCATGATTTATAGCTTTCATATGAAAGCTATAACTCAGTTATAAGCTAAGAATATGGGAAAGGAGGAGAGGGAGGGGAAGGGGAGGGGGAGGATGAATGGAGGGAGGGTAATTGGTGCATCTTACAAGGGTAAATGTGAAACAGTAAATGTAGAATATAAATGTCTTAACACAATAACTAAGAAAATGCCAGGAAGGCTATGTTAACCAGTGTGATGAAAATGTGTCAAATGGACCATGAAACTAGTGTATGGTGCCCTATGATCACATTAATGTACACAGCTATGATTTAATGATAAAATTAAAAAATAAAAATAAATAAAAAATAAAATCATGATCTATAAAAGGAAAATTTGATAAATTGGCCCTTACCGGTATTTAAAAGTTTTGTTCTGAATAATACCCTGTTAACAGGATAAAAAGATTGGGAGAAAATAGTTACAGCCACATATCTGAAAAAGAGTATCAAGAATATATAAATAATCCTCAGTCAGCAAACCAAAACAAAACAAAAACAGGCAACCCAATTGGAAAATAGCAAACCCCCCCAAAGAAATACTTTACTGATTGGAATATAAAAATGAAAAATAAGTATAAGATATATATTTAACACATTAATCATAAGGGGAAAGTAATTTAAGCCATAATGAGTTATACAACTATAAGACTATGACTAAAGTTAAAAACAGAGAAAAGAAATAGTGACAACCCTGCCTGTTGGTGATGATGTGAAGAAACTGGATCAATCATACATTGATGGGACAGAATGCCAAATATACTCAAAGGAGTAGGGCACCAGCCCCATATGCTGGAGGTGTCGGGTTCAAACCCAGCCCCGGCCAAAAAAAAAGAATGCCAAATATTACAATCCCTCAAAATAGTTTAGCAGTTTCTTGATAAAAGTGCAATTACCATAGGGACTTGAGACTGAAGTCTTAGGCATTTATTCCAGGAAATGAAATATATACATGAATGTTCATAGCAGATTTATTTTTAGTAGCCAAGAGTTGAAAAGTATCTAGATGCCCTTCACAGGTGAGCGATTAAAGCAACTCTGTTATATCCATACCACGTTATACCAAATTAGTCCTATTAACTGCCAAAAAGGGAGGCATCTGTTTATTTTTACAGGAGAAGTGCTACTTTTATGCCAACAGATCTGAGATCGTGCAAAACAAGATCAAAACACTCCAAGAAGATCTAGAAAAGAGAAGAAAAGAAA
>CAUYPK010023489.1:0-14402 GCA_963574355.1 Loris lydekkerianus
GCAATATGCACCATAGGTGTGATCCCACCTTTATTTTCAAATATTTTAGCTTGACTCATGGGTTATATTTTTTTATGTTTTTACCTGGTGGAGTGAGGTAGATGAAAAGGAATAAGCCATATATACAAGCTGCTACTTGCAAAGTCTTTCCAGATCTCTAGTCAGTAATGGCCCAGGATGGTGTTTGGTGTCCTGGAAAGACCCTGGGATGTCGAGCCAATAAACCCAAGTTCTGACTGTTGTTTTTGCCCCTTAGTTACTGCATGTTACTAAGATCCCAGGTAGCTGGTTCCCTTATCTGGGGTTCAATTTCCTTAGCTGTAGAATGAGACACTGGGAAACATCACCTACACTTTTCTTCAAAGGATTGTTATTCTATAATGTCCTATTTAAAATGGCAGACATGGATGGGAAAAGGAATGGGCTAGAAATCAGATGTCCTCAAGTTTTATTAAAATTTTTTTTCTGCCTCCTCCTCCCTCCTTTTAGCTATTGCTTTCCTGAAATCCTGAATTGGCATTGTTTATTTACATGCCTGCCTCTAGCAGGAGACTGAATTTCCAGAGGGCAGGGCCTACCTCTCTCTCATCTGTGTTTCCTGAGCACCTTACAGAGTGCCCAGCCCACAGCTAGTGTGCCATCAGTGTTGGTGGGATTGGCTAAAGAATAGTGGGTTAGGGGTTAGATGAGGCCATGTGAGAAAGGGCTTGACAAGCCTGGGTTTAAATCCCACTTGTATCATTTACTAGTTGTGGACCTTGGACAAATTTTGTTATCCTCTGAGCTTCTATCTCCTAATTTGGAAATGGATATAAATGGATATAATAGTTCCTGACTGGTAAGTTTATTGTGAAATTTAATTGAGATAATTCATGTTGTGTGCCTCTCAGAACTCTGGCATATGGTGGATGTTTATTTGAAGACTTTGTCATCTTGGTCCTGTGACCACGATGCTGAAGGCTAGGAGTGATGGCTGGGGAGATTAGCAGTCATTGAGACATAAAAAAATTTCAGGATATTTTGGCCTGAATTTTGCATAAAATATTCAGCTTCATTTTACCATTGACCACAGACCTAAGTAGTCTTTTAATTGGCAGTAGCATTAGCTGTCTCTTGCTGTGAAAAATAGGTAATTTTGTTAAAAGCGTTCCATGTCTGTGCAGAAAGGTGCAATGCGGTTTTGCTGCAGTGCGTCTGCAGGCAGACTGTCTTGCTGAGGAAGCTGGCTCATGAGGCTGCTGTTAGCATGCTAATACACTTGGCCCAGAAAGGGCATCAGGAACATCATTGTCTTTTTTACTTTGAAACTAATTCTGTCAACGAATTCTGGAAGAGCAAGTCAGCCGCTTTACTTCTTGGGCCCCTTTAGGACATACCACTTAGAAAAGCATCTTGTCAATTTAGTGGTGGTACCTGCTCCTCTAAGCTCTATGTGGCCTGGGGCGAGGTGCAGACAGGCTACTCCCTCTGTAAAACACCCTTCTGTTTGTAGAAGGAGAATAAAAACAAGAGACAGGAAAATGCCTTCAGATTTACTGACCTGGGACTTTTTTTTTTGTTTAATTTAGAGGTTTATTCTGAGCTGAATGTGAGTGACCAGTGGTCCAGGGAACATAGTCTGAACACATCCTGAGAAAATGCACCAAAGGTGGGTGGGTTACAGTTTGGTTTTATGCAGTTCAGAAAGACAGACATTGCAGGTAAAATCATAAATCAGTATGTGGAAAGTATACATTGGTATGGGACATATTGCAGCCGGAATTTATAGATTATAGATGGGTTCAAAGATTGTTTCATTTGGAATTGGACTAATCTGGAACTTTCTGATTTGAGATTGTTATCACTTTGTGTTGGGATTTACATGGGCCAAGAAAAAATTATCTGTAATCCTTAGGAAGGTCATTCCGGTATTTATTTAATAACTAAAAGTTTCCTTGGGAAAGAATAAAATTATATTATAGGAAATTTAAAAAATTATTACCAGTCTTAATGTCATAATTAAATAATTGTCCTAATTATAATAGTAGTTATTTTTATTGAATGCTTAATAAATGTTAAACACTGTGCTGAGTATTGTACATATAGAATCTCTTTTTTATTTAAAAATAATCTTGTAAGGAAGAAATATTTATTTCCATTTTACTGTAAAGGAAACTGAGGCTCAGCTAGAAAGTGACATGTCTTCATCTAGTTTTGCTGTGTCCTGGCTTCTCATACACTGTTTACCCGATGCTGAGATTCTGCCTTTCAGGCCCTCATGTCTTCGTTCGAAGGTTTTCAGTCTCTTTCTCACAGTTGTGTTAGATGTACTCTCGGCTGTGAGGTCTGCTTGTGGGCTTTGATGGCTGCAGCCCATCACTCCTGGGTGCTTGGGGACCTCATCTAAGCTGCTGAGATGTCAGGGCACCATCAGAAAGGAGCTGTGGCACTGTGTTATTTGGTAAAACTGGTGGTAAATATATGGTTTTTGATAAATCTTGGCACAGTACAGGCTCAAGGTATAAATAGGTTTTAGAAAACATTTAGATAAAAGTGTATGAGAGGTTTTACTATGACTATCAGGGCAAAGATTCCTATGGCTTCCCCTGGTCTTCTGTCTTGTGTCCCTTGTGGACACATTTTCTTCAAGTCCCAGTAGGCATCTTCATCAGTTCTCCTGCACAACACGCGGCTCTGCCTATCCTGCCATTCTGGTGCCCCTTTCTACCAAGTGATGGAGAGGGTGTTGGTAAAGGAGAGAGAAGAGCTGATTAATATTTGCAGGCTTGGTGCCACCAACCAGCTGGGAGGCTTCGGAGAAGTCATTTAACATCTCCGAGCTTCAGTTTCCTTATATGTAAAATGAAGGCTTACCTGTCTCTAAGAGACCATTTTAATCGGAACTTAGGATGTTCAGAATGGAGAAAGGCATTAAGATCCCAGGAAACATTCTACTGCTATCAGACTGTTGGGTTAATTGGGCATAGCTGTGAATCAGAGCAATATTTCTTAGGTTCATATTGTCTGAATAAGTCTCCTCCTCAGAAGTTGAGGGTATGTCTGAATTTTCCAGAGGAGAGAGCTGAGGCAGATTTGGCCATTGTCTGGCCACGGACTATTACGTATGCTGATTATTCATTAGCAGGGCAAATGTATTACCAAATGAGTGGCAGCTGAGGAATAATTGCAGCAAATGGAGAGGGCTGCCCCATTTTGCTTTATTGAAGTTGCAAAGGGAGAGAAGGTACCTAAAGGGAAAAGGGGGTAGCTGGCAAGGAGGGGAAGGACCCTGCAAAGTGGAGATGCCAAAACAGGCCAGGCACAGAAAGCTGAAGGTGCTGGAGATGCCAAGGGAAGCGTGTGCATTTTTGATAACTCTGTACTGGTGACTGTACAGTTTGAAGTACTATTTTTTAATCAAGTTTCATAAAAAGGATAGAAGTTTGTTTCACTTTGTTTTTTTTTTTTTAAATCTATGTTGTTAGGACCAAAAAAAAAAAAAAAAAAGTTGTTAGGCAGCCCCTGCAGAGCCTCCTGTGATTCCTAATGGGTTTTGTGAGGTTTAGAGAAAAGTTGGACTGCAGATTAATTTCAGCATGCTTCTTCCTGATGTTCTCATTTAAAAGGTGTTAAAATTCTAAAATGAACAAAACCCCAAAATGTCTGCTTTATTCAAGGGGGAAATTGCCTCTTTACAGAAATGCTTTCTGGGGAATATTAATGTCCTGACTTGACGGAGGCATTTGTCTGACATTTGTCTGACGTTTGAGTCCCTTCACTGACCCTGTTTTCCTTTCCTCCTCCAAGTATTTCTCTTCCTACTCACGTTCCTTCTTTCATCTCTCTTGTCTGAGATGAAAAGACAGCTTTCTTCCTAAGTACTAACCTCTCCACCAGTAACTCGAAATTATTTTTGTGATTTTAAAAGTAATACATGTTTATTGTAGAACATTTGGAAAATGTGGAAGATATAAAAGAAGAAAACAATATCACTCCATCCCACCACCTTGAGACAGCTACTGTTAACATTTCCAGGTCTTTCTTTCTGATTTTTTTTTCTAGATACACTTTTTAAAATAATACAATTTGGATTCTATTGGACATTGGTTTGAATACCGCTTAAAAAAATCAATATCAGGAGCGTTTTCCATGCCATGAAATATTTTTTTGGAGAACCTTGTTTTAATGACTGTATACCATTTTATTCTGGGATTGTGTTCTCATTTATTAAGCCATTTTCCCTTTATCTGGCATTTTGGTTTGTCACCTGCACCCTTGATCTTATCCTTCATTAGCTCCCCTGAAGTTGTATCCCCTCAATCATGCCTCTGCTCCTCCGTCTTTACAGCCACTTTTCCACTGGTGCCTTCCCTTGTGTCTTCTCACGTCTTAGGCACCCAGGTACATCTCTGCTCTGGTCTGTAATGGGCCACACCCAGTTTTGCAGTTTTACATGTTCCTTGTATCTGTTTCTATTGTTTGGTGGTAGTATCATAGTGCTGTGGCCTGAATGTTCTTATGCTCCTCCCAAGTCATATGTTGAAATTTTAACCCCCAAAATGATGGTATTTGGAAATGGGACCCTTAGGAGGCAGTTACCTCAAGAGGGTGAAATCTTCATGAATGGAATTGACGCCCCTGTAAGGAGAGAGGTGAGGGAGCTTGCTTATCTCCCTCTTTCTGCTCTCTGCATAGATAACCCAAAGCACAGCTCTGAGCATGTCACTGCCCCCATGAAGCTCAGATCCCAGCCCTGCTTCCCAGCTTCATTTTCCCTCTATGGCATCCTGGGATGTAGTCTAATTGTATTGATTATGGACACCCAGGCATCCTGCCCCTGATCTCCCTTCTGGTTGACAGACAGCCATAATCTTTGGATTATTCCATCACCCTAACAAGAAACCTTCTACCCATTAGCAGTTACTTTCCCACCCCTAGACCACCACACCTGGCAACCACTCTCTTCTAGAGGGGTCTGAAGTAGTGGAAAAAAAAGATTTTAAAAATATGTGCTTTTATTATTGTGTGTCTTTGGGTGAAAGCATAAGCTTCAGATCCATACTCAACTTGGAAAGATGTTTGTTTTTGGTGCAAGAATGTCCTTGCAGACTACTGGGAGACCTAGAGTAGGCTGCTGGAGAAGTTAAGGGGATGCATGCTTATTCGGCCTTCCTGCCTTCCCCTGCTTTCCCCTCCCAGCCATCAGGATCTCACTGCATCTTATACTATCAAGTCCTGTTCTCAGGACGTGCAACTTATTCACGTTATCGTATCAATGACAGATAACCACTTCAAGAGTTTTTTTTTTTTTTTTAACTGCTTTATGTTTAATTTTGCTAGAGGCTTAAGACTTAATTAAAAAAAAATTGTGTGAATCTCAGAGATCAGACAAGCAACAAAGAAAGTATTTTCCAGGGCAGTGCCTGTGGCTCAGTGAGTAGGGTGCCGGCCCCATATACCGAGGGTGGCAGGTTCGATCCCAGTCCCAGTCAAACTGCAACAAAAAAATAGCCTGCTAGGACTACAGGTGCGGGCGCCTGTAGTCCTAGCTACTTGGGAGGCTGAGGCAAGAGAAATCGGCTAAGCCCGAGAGCTGGAGGTTGCTGTGAGCTGTGATGCCACAGCACCCTACTGAGGGTGACAAAGTGAAACTCTGTCTCTTAAAAAAAAAAAAAAGAATTTTCCAAAGTCTTTTTCAGCTGACTCACCCTTTTACAGTGTCAGTCCTGATAAGAACTCAAGATAAAAGTTCCAACGTAATTCAAAATAAAATCCAACCCCAGAAACAGGTTTTTGTTTTCTTTTTTGGGGGGGGGTTGTTGTTGCAGTTTGGCCAGGGCTGGGCTTGAACCCGCCACCCTTGGCATACGGGGCTGGCACCCTACTCACTGAGCCACAGATGCTGCCTCCATAAACAGGTATTTTGCAAAAAAATTCTCTAGCCCTGTTTTTACTTACCTATGTTGTTAATAATGATGATATAATCCTTAATGGGAACCAATGTGCGCTGCTTCCCGTTTTCAGTTTTCCTAGATTTTTACCCACCTGCCTTATTTTAAGAAGAATTAAGTAGCCTAGTGTCTCATGAGCATTGATGCTATTAGAACTGACTGATGGTTGGGTAGGTTGGGGGGTGGGTGAGGCTGGCAAACTGGCTTCCTTGTTACTTTCCAGCCTGCAGAATTGTTGCTATCAATTATGTAGAATGTGGACTCCTATTTCATTGGTGCTCATGACATCATTCGAGTCTCAGAAGAATATGCACAATGTGAGTTAAAGAAATGATAGTCAAGGCTGGAAGCTTGTATTTGCCGCAGTGTCTGGAGTGATGACTGGCTATCTCTTGGCCTCTTCCCTCTCTGGTTGCTGAAAAGGTGTCTTCTTATTCAATAGGGAAGTCCTTTAAAGACTATCTATAAGAATTTATCAGAGCTTCTTGATTTATATAAAGTTCTCTTCACCTTTCTAATGAGAAAGTAATCAGAATCTTCCTGTTATATTCCAAGAAACATACTCAGCAGCATAACAGTTCAGAGGGAAAAATGGGCAAAATGCCTTTAGAACCTTCTCATCTCACTAAAATTAAATTGAGCCCCAGAAAGTAGAGTCTGGTAAAGGGGAGGTTTTATGTAGACATGATTCTCTTCCCTACATCTAGAGATAACTTTGTAGCCAAAGGTTGAGATTTACTTAATTAAAGGTCTTTTAGGTTATGAATCTCTTTAAGATTCTAATTCTCATCTATAAAACAGGGTTAATATCTTATTTGTTAAAATAAACTAACACAAGAGAAAGAGTTTGTCAAGAGCTTTAGCACATAAATATCAGATTACTTTTCCTTGTGATGGTATCAAACTCTTTAAAACAAACCCCACTTCTTATGAACATTTTGCATTAACAGCCATTTATCCATCACTAGATTTAACAATTGCAAACATTTTGCCATATTTACTTAATCTGTTTTGAGGTGGTTTTTTTTGACTGAAGAATTTCAAGTAAATTACAGACACAACTTTAACTCTAAATACTTAACATATATCTTTGAAAAATAACATAGTCATCCATAACTATAGTACTATTTTTTTTTAATTTTTTTTTGAGACAGAGCTACAAGCTGTCACCCTGGGTAGAGTGCTGTGGCGTCACAGCTCACGGCAACCTCCAACTCCTGGGTTTAAGCAATTCTCTTACCTCAGCCTCCCAAGTAGCTGGGACTATAGGCACCCACCACAATGCCCGGCTATTTTTTGATTGTAGTTGTCGTTGTTTGGCGGGCCCAGGCCAGATTCGAACCTGCCAGCTCTGGTGTATGTGGCTGCCGCCTTAGCCACTTGAGCTATAGGCACCGAGCCTATAGTACTATTTTAATCTAGAAAAATTAATAATTATTTTCCACTGTCAGCTAATTCTTAGCTTATATTCAAAATTTTCAATTGTTTTCAAATGTCTTTCAAAACCACTTTGTTCAAAAAAGATTCAAATGTGACCTGCTTATCAGGAAACTCCATTTTTATCATTCCTGTCCACTTAAGGGACTGGCCTGGCTCTGCTATTTACCAACCAGCACACTTGAAATACCTCAGTAAGTCAGGATGGGAACATCTTTTAGGACAACTCAATATGCAAACTTAAATGAATAAATTATTCACAATAGTTAATGATTCATATCTTCTCAGGGGTTGGCTGGAGGCTCGGGGTTGTAGTCTTCCTCTCTGTGTGTCTCTGTGTGCACTCACAGGTAGTTGCTTGAGTGACAGGTAGATGACTAGCGATAGTGGGTCTGGATGACGCAAAGAGGATGAACAACTCATTTATATGCGGAATCTAAAATAGTTAAAATCATAGGAGCCAAGAGTAGGATGGTGGTTGACAGGGGCTGGGTGATACTGGTTAAAAAGGGTACATAATTCCAGTTATGTAGGATGAATAATTCCTGAAGATCTAATGACAGCACGGTGATGATAGTTAACAACGGTAACTATGTAGAGGTTATGGGTGTGTTAATTCGCTTGGTTGTGGTAATCATTTCTCTCTCTATGTATATCGAGATATGTTGCACACCTAGGTTTATATCATTTTTATATCTCAATAAAGCTGTTAAAGAATGAAAGCTAGAGCATTTGAAGTTCTGCCAATGAAATGTACATAATAGAAAAAATAACTCTGAGAAACACAAGGTAAATCACAAGGAAACCGGGCTTGACACACATAGTGCAATTTGTAAACAGCCTCTCCTGGATATGGAATCACTTCACTCCACCCCTATCACAACAGCCCTGAAACCATCTACTACATGAGCAAGGATAAGCAAGCAGATGCACTGAGCACCAGCATCACAGCAACCATGCGGATAGTCTCCTGCTTTCTGCTTTTCACAGGAGTAGGTCACAGGGTCTCAGTCATAGACCAGCAAGACAAGCAAGGCAGTCAGCAGTGGCCTAGTGACTATAGGTAAAGCAGGTTTGATCTAGAAACAGCAGTGATTTGCCAGAGGTCCTTGAGCAAAGGGCGGAGTGATGGTGAAGTTTTTTAGGAAGATGAATTTTGCAAGGGCAGGCAAGGTGGGCTGGCCTAGAAGCAGATCTGCACTGCAGAGGTTAGTGAGGATGGTGTTGGGTTGATTCAGGTACATCTGGAGTACAGATGTTATAGTGAAGCCAAAGGAAATATTAGTTGTACTCTTCAGAATTCTCTTCAGTCTTCATTTGATTGGTGTTATTTAGGTAATAATGTCTTACTTAAGTTCTCATCAGATTGGGTACTCTTTGGGGGCAGAGTTCGTGTCTTCCACATCTTTGAATAGTTCTCTGCACATGCTAAGTACCCAATACACACACTGTTTTTTACTTGTTTCAAGACATATTCAGTACTTATTAAAAAGGTAGATGCTGGATGTGTAAATCTTGGTTACAAAGGTTCACATTGCCCTCGGAGTACAATTTGAAAGGAAACTATATGGAATGTGAAAAATCTCAGGCCTGAGCATGCAAGGGTAACAAAGGAAGGCTGCACAGGTGAAGGGAAGATTTGAAATGGGGACTTGGAAAAACAGTTCAAAAGACCTGTGAATCCTCATTATCTAGGAAAGCTAAGAAACAGAATTCTGGCTTGATCTAGGCAGAACATTAGGGCCAGACAGATCTAAAGTGGAAGTTGGAAGGGGATGTCCTGGGGGGATGAACTGGAGATACCCTCTGAAGAAGATGGCTTTGGATCAAGGTAGAATGGAATTGTCATTACCTTGCTTAAGTTTAACTTCCCACCTATCACAACTGGAAAGAAAGGCACAGATCCTGGTCGAGGTCCCAGCCCCATTCCTCTAGTGCATGACTTTGGGAAAATTACTCAACCTTTCAGTCTTTAATTTTATTTTTGGTGCTAATAATTCCATCTACTTTTCATAGACATTGACAGAATTATAGCCAGTGGATGCAGAGTTCTAGGAACATAGTAACCGTGCATTTTTGTTATAATAGTTCGCCTTCTGTGGTGGGCAGTGATTCCACCTTTATTGATGAGCCCATCCCACAGACAACTGTGCTCAAAATCTCATTGCCTAAAGTGAAACAAACATGGGAGATATAGGGATTAATTTCAAGACAGGGGTTTTCTTATGTTTCAAGCAAAGTCGTTCTCTCCTGATCCCTGTCTGTCTCCTAACCCTGCTGGTCCATGTGGAGATTCCATTCAGAAGGCTGGAGCCTCTCCCTAGCTCCCAGTGCCAAAACTGTGTAAGGCTCTGCCTCCCATTGGCCCTACTTCCCAGGTTCAGTCCTGGATCTAACCCACTGGCCGAAGGGTCTTTCATGCAATGGCATCCTCAGCTCAGCTCCAAAGAGAAAACATTTCCTTCAGCTTTCTTGGTGTCCAAACTATCTTTTTCCAGACAATTTTATTTCTATATAATTTAGAAAGCAAGATATCTTTATTTTCCCTGGTGAGAGGTTTTCACTACAGTGTTTGGCAGGTTCTTATCCTTGCTCAGGGCTTGCTAGGACACAAGTGAAGACTGACTCAAGATATTTCCCGATCACTGCTGCCTATTCTCCAGAGCCACAGTCTTGCTTTCAAAGTTTAGCCTACACGGGACTCACCTGAGGCATTTAACAACCTCTGGGAGAGGTTGTGTTTTTAGTAAGCACTCTGGGTGATGATTATGGAGGTGACCAAGAGGTAATAGTTGGAAAAAGTATGGAAGTGACTCAATGGCCAAAAAGTCAGTCTGTGGAATTGCCTCTCTGGGGATTGGTTTTCAAAGAACTGACCAAGAGCTGAGAAATACTTTTTTTAAAGAAAATAGTGTCTTTTCAGCACAGCTTCAGGAGCAGATCTCCACGGCCATATTGCAGTGCTGGGGTGGTGTTCTAGTTTCTTTGCCTTTATTATCAAACCCTCCTGTGGTCTGTGATCATTGACCTGAGATCTAGGTAGCCCAGGGGAAGGAAGTAAAGAAGGAGAAGCATATGAAAGGCTTGTCACGGGAGGGCACTTGGAGAGCTGAGGGGTCCGAGACATAATGCAGCAGGTGAACTAATAATATTTGGCCTCAGCTTGGTCATGGGGGGTAGCGGGAAGAATGTGCTACTCAGCTTGTCCGCCTAGTTGGTGTCACACCCACATGGTATCATTTGGAAAGTTTGGAAACACTGGAAGAAGAGAGAATCTTTTTTATTTTTTCTTTGTTTGGGAGATTGGGATATGCAAGTGGTAGCTTGGTTTTGGTCCTAATTAATTGGCAGTACCTTTGAGATGTCTAATAGGGTTTGTCAAATAGGCAGCGGGGGCTGATGGGAGTAGGGCAGAGGGGAGATCTGGGCTACACAGAAAACCATGAGTCATGTGGGAACTGGTGGCCACAGAAACAGTGGGTTTTGGTGACAATGTCCAGGGACAGAGTAGAAGGAGAATCATTGAGATGTAAGGACTGACCACAAGGAACCCTAACATTTAAAGGACAGTGATGGAGAGAGGAGCCAGCAAAGGGGAGGCTGAGGGAAGCTCATTCTTCCCATGTAAAAAGTTTAGATATTAAAAGTCAAATGGGAAGAAACCAATTGTTAGGAGGATGTTGAATGTACAAGAGAAGGGAAAGGGTCATGTGAAAAGTACTCAGAAGGCAGGAAAAGATGGGATCCAAAGTCCTGTGTCTCAAAGAGGTTATGGTGGCAAAGTTCAAAGTATTTTGCTGAATATATGGCAGAAAGTAGGCCTTATTGGAATTTCACAGAGTTTTAGTCTCTGAAGGGCTTGTGTGCTTTGGTTTTGCTTTTTGTCTTGGCACTTTTTGCCTATTCTCAGTGAACATGCACAGGCTGTGCATTTTTGCAGAGACTTTTTTCATTGTTGAGGAGGGTTTCTGTGTGGGAAAGCACCTCTCCCTCATTCCCTCCAACCACACTGGGCATCCTGTGTCTCCAGTGCTCTGTGCCCTGACTTGACCTCAGAAGCAAAGGCCTAACAGACCAAAACTCATTTTCTCTTTTTCTATGCTCCTTAACGGAATTAGTCAGCCATGCAGAATTCCTATTTTAGATTCCATGACTCAGCTCTTCCTCATGAGAGATTTTAGAATTTGGGGGCAGTTTTTTTTTTTTTTGCAGAAACATTTTGCAGAGTATGAAATGACAGCTGCCTCTTATCAGACACCCTGATTCCAGCTGCACTAGTAGTTTGAGTTCCAGGAAGTTATCAGCCAGGAAGGACTCATGCTTTTGGCAGAAAACAACTTAGACACTTAATTCCACTGGAAATACATTTAGATCCTATGATAATATGACAGAAAGTGTGTAATTCTGAAGTGGTTGTTGGGAAAGACTGTTTCCAGATCTTCACTTATCCATTTGTACTTTTTTGGTGCTGATGATCAAATCAATGAATATCAATTGAACACTTGCTATGTCCAACCCCCTGGACAGGAGACAAAGATGAACAAGGCATGGTCCATATCACCAGAGTGCTGAGGATGGATGGATGAATGGATACACGGACACAGTGTGATCGTCGCTGTAATACAGGGAAAACAAACAAAACAGTGATAACACGGAAACAGTGAGGGTGAGGGCAGTGTGTGTATGTGTGTGTGGGGGGTATTTAAGGGTAAGACCGACAGAGATAGGGCAGCGGCGGAAACTGGAAAAGGCCCGTAGAGTAGATGACATTAAAACTGTGTCTTGAAACATGGTGGGAGTTGGACAGGCAGAGATGGGGTGAGTGACATGGGGCAGGCAAAGGCAAAACACAGGGTATGTTCAGGTATGTTTGCTGAGTACAGCTGGCACCTTGGACCTCCCCAGTCCAAACATGAGCAAAATAAAGCCCAACTCTACAGCCACCTATAGCAGGGAGTGGTTTCTTTTGCAGATGGTGGAGTACTATTGAGGGTGTTTGCACTGGAGGGGTCCAAGGTAACGGCTCTGTTTGTAAGGTTACCTGTGCTGCCCCTGGGTGGGAAGAGGCAGAGAGGAGTGAGGTGGGAGGCTGGGAGGCCTGTGAGGAAGTCACTGTGAAATCCTACTGAGACTCTATGAGCCAGGAGATGAGAGCAGCAGCAATGGAGATGACAGCTGCGAGGGAAGGACAGAGGAATGAAAGGGAAATCACAACACGGGTGGGACTAGAGGTCATCATCTTAAGTGAAATAAACCAGCAACAGAAAGTTAAACACCGCATGTTCTCACTCATAATTGGAAGCTAAAAAAAAACTCAGCTCAGAGAAGTAAAAAATGGAATGGAGGATACCAGAGGCTGGAAAGGTTGGGAGAAAGGGGGCAGAGAGAAAGATGTATTAAAAGATATGAGATCACAGCTAGATCACAGCTAGGAGGAATAAGTCCTAGTGTTCTATGCCACAGTGTGATGACCGTCATTAACAATAGTATAGTTTTCAAGCAGCTAGAAGGAAGATATGGAATGTTCCTATCACAGAGAAATGGTAAGTGTTTGAGATGAAGGCTATGCTAAGTACCCTCATCTGATCACTCTACACTGTATGCCTCTAAACATCGCCATGTACCCCACGGACATATATAATTATTATTTGTTCATTAAAAAAATAAGTATTTTATATGTATCCATAATTAAAAGATGCTTAATAAAAATGCCTTGAAATCAACATTCACATTTATTCAGTTGAAAAAGTTAATCTCTTCCTCCACCCCCTTAGAATTTGCTCTATCCCTCTTCCTTAGTAACAGAACTATTAGCCAGGCCAGCTACTCAGGATAAAGCCTGCATTTTTGGACTCTCTGTATCACCTCAAGGTATCAGCCTCTAGGTATCCAGTTCTGACTAACAGGAGCCATGGGACCTCCTCTCCCATCCCCATTCTACTTTGCTGTGCTGGGGATGGCTGGAGCCCTGTTCTGGGTCATTAACAAGGGCTCTGCAGCATTGATGAGCAAGGGAGAGGGGCCTCTGTCCCTGACACCACTGGCCAGCTGGGACCAGTAACCCAGACGTTTATGTGGGGAGGAAAAGACTTTCTTATTTAAGCCGATTTATTTCAGCATTTCAGTTTTTATTATCAGGTAGACCTAATCTGAGATGATAAAAATAGTGACTTTGGCTTCTGCTGACAGGCCCAGAGACTGAGAGTAGGGGTCTGTGATAGGATCAGGTGTACCCGCCCAAATCGATCTGCCCCGCCCAGGTAAAACTAACTCTTTTATGGGAAGCATGTCCTTCCCAGGAAGTAGTAAACGGACCAATCTTGGTCCCCCAACCCTTTCCCACCTGCCTGCCCTGGTAGAATTCACCTGCCCAGGAAAAATAGGGTGTCTGTCCCTCCCAGGAAGGGGTGGATGGACTAGCCTCCCCTCCCGCCCCCCACATGCCCACATGTGGATTTCTTCAGGGTTTGAGATCTCACTCTACCTGTACCCAGGATGAATAAAGCCATTTTAAATGCACAAACCAGGACTCCGCTTTCTTTTCATCTTGTGCCTCGGAATAGTCTTTTATCTTTGGCTCCATAACCTTTCAGCTGGTTCTCAGGAGAGGAGATGTCTGTAGGAGCTTCCACATGGGAGAGCAGGACAGGTTTCAAGTGTAGGGGCAGCAGGGCAATGCTAAGGAGACAGACTGGCAGGAGGAACCCCTGCTCCTACTCAGCAGGAGCTCTCTGCTGGCTAATAGATTTTGTTGCATGCCAGAGTCTTTTATTATTATTATTATTTTTTTTATTAAATCATAGCTGTGTATATTAATGTGATCATGGGGCACCATACACTGATTTTAGAGACCGTTTGACACATTTTCATCACACTGGTTAACATAGCCATCCTGGCATTTTCTTAGTTATTGTGTTAAGACATTTATATTCTACATTTACTAAGTTTCACATGTACCCTTGTAAGATGCACTGCAGGTGTAATCCTACCAATCCCCCTCCCTCTACCCATCCTCCCCCCTCCCTCCTCTCCCTT
>CAUYPK010023496.1:0-11674 GCA_963574355.1 Loris lydekkerianus
ACCTCTTTCATGTTTACATGGATGGAGCTGGAACATATTCTTCTTAGCAAAGTATCTCAGGAATGGAAGAAAAAGTATCCAATGTACTCAGCCCTACTATGAAGCTAAATTACAGCTTTTACATGAAGGCTATAACCCAACGATAGCACAAGTCTATGGGGAAAGGGCCAAGGAAGCAGAAGGGAGGGGGGAGGTTTGGGTCGAGGGAGAGTAATGGATGGGACCACATCTACAGTGCATCTTAGAATGGGTACAGGCGATTGCAGTAATGTACACAGCTATGATTTAACAATAAAAAAAAAAAAATGAATATGGGGAAGGGGGAGAGGGAGGGGAGGGAGGGTGGAGGATGGGTGGAGGGAGGGTGATTGGTGGGATTACACCTGCGGTGCATCTTACAAGGGTACATGTGATACTTACTAAATGTAGAATATAAATGTCTTAACACAATAACTAAGAAAATGCCAGGAAGGCTATGTTAACCAGTGTGACGAAAATGTGTCAAATGGTATATAAAACCAGTGTATGGTGCCCCATTATAGCATTAATGTACAAAGCTAAGATTTAATTAAAAAAAAAAAAAATGTAGAAGACAACTGAATCTGGACCCACACCTTTCACCTCTAACAAAAATTAACTCTCACTGGATAAAAGCTTTAAACTTAAGACATTAAACTAAAAAGATTCTTGGAGAGAGTACAGGGGAAACACTTGAAGAAATTGGCCTGGGAAAAAACTTTAGGAGGAGGACGCCCTTCCCTCCGGGCAATTGAAGCAATACCAAAAAGACATTACTGGGATCTGATCAAACTAAAAATCTTCTGCACTACCAAGAACACAGTAATTAAAGCAAGTAGACAGTCCTCAGAATGGGAGAGAATATTATCAGGTTACGTTTCTGACAAAGGTCTGATAACCAGAATCCACAGAGAACTCAAACTTATTAAGAAAAGAACAAATGATCCCATTTCATTGTGGGCAAGAGACTTGAACAAAAGCTTCTCTGAAGAAGACAGATCCATGGTCTACAGGCACATGAAAAAATTCTCATCATCTTTAATCATCAGAGAAATGCAAATCAAAACCACTTTGAGAGGCCATCTAACTACAGTTAGAGTAGCCCAAATAACAAAATCCCAAAACTATAGATGTTGGCGTGGATGTGGAGAAAAGGCAACACTTCTGCACTGCTGGTGGGAATGCAAGCTAATATGTTCCTTTTGGAAAGAAGTTTGGAGAACACTCAGGAATCTAAAAATAGACCTGCTGTTTGATCCTACAATTCCTCTACTAGGAGTATATCAAAAAGACCAAAAATCACTTTGTGACAGTTATTTGCAGCAGATTATTTATTGCAGCTCAATTCGTAATTGCGAAGTCATGGAAGAAGCCCACGTGCCCATCAACCCATGAATAGATTAATAAATTGTGGTTTATGTATACCATGGAATACTATGTAGCCTTAAAAAAGGAGACTTGGGCCATGCCTGTGGCTCAGTGGGTAAGACGCTGGCCTCATATACCAAAAGTGTCAGGTTTGTACCTGACCCTGGCCAGCTAAAACAGTAGTGGCAATTGCAACAAAAATAGCCAGGCACTGTGGCGGGCAACTGAGGTCCCAGCAACTCAGGAGGCTGAGGCAAGGGAATCACCCTACCCCAAGAGCTGGATGTTGCTGTGAGCTGTGACACCATATCACTCTACCGAGGGTGACAAAGTGAAACTCTGTCTCTACAAAAAAAATAAAAAAGATGGAGACTTTACCTCTTTAATGTTTACACAGATGGAGCTGGAACATATTCTTCTTAATAAGGTATCTCAAGAAGAGAAGAAAAAGTATCCAATGTACTCAGTACTTTTATGAAACCAATTTATATTTACTCACACTTTCTTATGTAAGATAGATCACAACTATAGCCCAGGATGAAGAAGAGAAATGGAGTGGGAAGGAAGGGGAGGGAGGAGGTTTGAAACAGGAGGGTTAATGGTGGAACCACACCTATGGAGCATATTGCAAGGGTACAAGTCAGATCTATCAAGTACAGAACATACATGTCTTAACACAATAATCAAGTAAATGAGGTGAAAGCTATATTAATTAGTTTGATGTAAGCACTCCAAACTGTATAAAAAAACCAACACATTGTACCTCACATATGCACAAATGTGTTCATGATCGATGTATATATGACTTAATAAAAGGAAAAAAATAATAATAATAAAAGTAAATATGGAAAAAAAAATCACTAGGACCAGAGAAGAAACTGTGCTAGGACGTGCTGTCACTGGGAGAGCCTTAGCAAGCGTCACTGTAGGAGCCACTAGTCAGAACCACTGTGGTGACACATGGAAAGCCATACACCTGAGGAGCAGTAGGGAGACCTCTATGCTTCGGGCTCCAGGCCACTCTGCTATGCAACCCTGACTTTCCAATAGAGGCCAGAGACTCTGAGTGTCTCAGTATCTTTCTCCTAAGCAGAGAGAAATAGGGATGAGGGGCTCTAGGCTACTCAGGTTCCAGAGAGCTCAGGTTCTTGGTGAAGGATGTGGGCTCCCATCCCCACTTTTGTACTTCATTGTGGAGGAGGGAAGTTTCCTGATTACCAGTTGCTATTTAATCCCATTCTTGCTTTCTTTTTTAATTTTTTTCCTCCTTAGGCAATAAATGATGGTGCTACTTTAAAGCAAAAATCATAAAAATTTGTTATAAGATATTTATACCTTTTTTGCTAGAAGCTCCCTCTGGCCACGTGAGCGTGGCCATGTTATTGAATTTGGCCTTCTTCTAAGTCTGTTTCCCTACCTATGCTCTTAGACTCCCTTTCCATTAAATATGGATAGTGTTGCTCTCTGCCTGCTGGCTCTCCCCTTTGTGCTGGTATTTTATATTCATGGAAGCTTAGCAAGGAACAAAATATAGAATTCAGCACAGAGCTTCTGTCCATTGGGTTTTCATTCAAAATTCAACAGGTAGACAGAACTCCTGCATAAGAAAAGAATGAGGTGACTCAGGGGAAGCAAGTAGCGCCTGCCGTACCATGATGATGCCTGGATGAGGCGGCCAGGGTTCTGAGAGCCATAGATGACCTTTTCAAGGAAATTGAGTCTGAAGATGGGAACATCCCATGCCAGGGTCGCGCCAAGTGAGTATTACCACCCCCAAAGTCAGCAGAGTTTGAGCCACACAAACATAATACACTCCCAATCACCTGCAGCCTGGTGGGCATTTTTGTGGTCATTTTTATAAGGTGGGGACAAATGGAGATTTTACAACTGCACACGGGTAATGTATCCAAAATGCAATGAGATCAACAGCATGTGTCAATTATCCCATGTGTGAAAAAGATGATGCTAAGAATTGTCAGAAAGTACAATCAGAAATGTCACTGGCAAGCTTCCTGCTCTCAGTGTTAACCATATTGCTGTGAAACAGAAGACCATTGTGCACCCCATGACAGTGTTTTGGTCAATGATGAACCACTACAATGATGTTTCCATAAGATTATAATGGAGCCAAAAAATTCCTATCATGTAGTCACTCCACAGGCATTGAAATGCCCTCACTCAATGCATTGCCCATGTGTTTGTAGCCAGGTGTGTAGGAGGCTCCACCATCGAGGTCTGTGTAAGTGCACTCCACAAAGTTCATGCTACAACAAAATCCCCTAAGGATGCATTTCTCAGAACATAATCCCCACCATTAAATGATGCATGGCTGTACTTAGTCAATTTTCTAGCAAGTTGGAGTTTTGGTTGGACTTTGAGGACTGGGTAGAATTTGGGACAAGGGAGAAGAAGAGAGACACCGGCCGTACCCTGGAGCCATCTCACACAGTCTCCTGAGAGCTGCTTTTTACCTTTTCAGGAATATTGTGAGCCGGTTGTTAAACGCAGTGATGCCTAAAAATTAAATTATAAAAGTTTACAATGAAATAAATTATATTTTAAAAGGTCATAATCAGAACTCATCATTTCCTATTTTACTGCATTCTATTTTATTTTTATTTTTTTTGATACAGAGTCTCACCTTGTCCTTAGTAGAGTGCTGTGACATCATAGCTCACAGCAACCTCAGACTCTTAGCCTCAAGCAATCCTGTTGCTTCAAACTTTCTTTTTAGTAGAGACAGGGTCTCGTTCTTGCTCAGGCTAGTCTCAAACTCCAGAGCTCAAGCAATCCACCTGCTTCAGCCTCTCACAATGCTAGGCTTACAGGCGTTAGCCACCCTGCCCAGCTATTTTACTACATTTTATCACTATCTATGCTGTTGAGATTATTTACATCTATTGTGTAGAGCTGCTATGGTGGAAATATAACACTACATAGGAGTTTGCTGCTGCCCATCTTTTTCTAACTTCAGGAGGGGAGTATTTACACAACAGAAGTCTGCAGACCCTACAAATCAGGGCTTCATTGTTTGGTCTATTGTTTATGCTTAAGAAAATGATAGAAAACATTAAAAATCAGGATGGGTGGCACCTGTGGCTCAGTGAGTAGGGCATATACTGAGGGTGGCAGGTTCAAACCCAGCCCTGGCTAAACTGCAACAAAAAAATTAGCCAGGCGTTGTGGTGGGCACCTGTAGTCCCAGCTACTGGGGAGGCTGAGGCAAGAGAATCACCTAAGCCCAGGAGTTGGAGGTTGCTGTGAGCTGTGACACCATGACACTCTTCCGAAGGCAATAAAGTGAGACTGTCTCTAGGAAAAAAAAAAAAAAAAAAATGAGTATTAATGGCCAGGCACAGCGGCTTGTACCTGTAATCCTAGCACTCTGGGAGGCCAAGACAGGTCGGTTGCTTGAGCTCAGGAGTTCAAGACCAGCCTGAGCAAGAGCAAGACCTCATCTCTACTAAAAATAGAAAAATTAGCTGGGCATTGTGGCAGGTGCCTGTAGTCCCAGCAACCTGGGAGGTTGAAGCAGAAGAATTGCTTGAACCTGGGAGTTTGAGGTTGCTATAAGCTATGAAACCATGGCACTCTAGCCTGGACAACAGAGGAAGACTCTGCCTCAAAAAAAAAAAAAAAAAATACAGATTAATCTTAAAAATATGTTTATAGTTGTTATAGTGTGAATGATCAAAAAATTAAAGAAATCTTCCGGAACGTGGAAATTATTTTCTGAGTCAGCAGTCTCTCACAACATTGATAACCAGTGAAGTTCTAACATGCTCATCAATGTAAAGAAAAATGTCAACCAACATTCATGTCAGAACTACAATGAGAAAGCCAGTTATTAAACATTGAGCAGTACACCACTGGAGGAGGCCACCATGAAAAAGTAACAGCATGTGCAAAATGGCAGAAACTGAAATACTACCATTGAAGGGCATAGCATAGTATGGTGACAATGACCTGGGCTTTAGTCATGGGTTCAAACCCCAGCTCTGCTATGCATTAGCAGATACATGTGAAAACATAGACAAGCTCCATAACATTACTGAACCTAAGTTTCACCACACAGTGTTACTATAAGTAGAGAGAATGCAGTATTAAGAACCTATAACAGTGCTTGATGCATATCACACTCCCAATATCGATACTATAGTGAACCCATATAAAATGTGTTTTATAGTCAACCCACATAAAATAGGTTGACTGAGTAGCTGGTTTATTTAGGGGATGAATGGGAGCCTTGGGTCTTGAATCTAGGTGTGCAGAATTGATTATGTAAACACTGGTGGGTCACTAAAGAGTCTGAGCTCAGACATGGTGTCATAGGAAGATGGGGATGACAGTGGGTTGCAATGCACTCCTTTTTTCTATATGTGGACAGCTAGCATAGCCCTTAATAATAATCTTTGTTATGTACATAACAATGTCTTAGAGATATGGGCAGATCCCAAAATACCTTCTGAATCAGAGAAAGACTAAGTTATAATGTACTTAATATCAGTTGTGTGTTAAGTATACCTCAGCATATTCTAATTCTTTAGTAATCTATAATTTATACCCAGTAGCTATAATAATGTCTAACTAAGCAGGACACCAGACTCATCCTAGATATTTTTCTGCCTATAATACTTTCATCAGATAAATTACCAAGAGCTGTAGTCCCAGCTTGGCAACTGTAGCTCAACGGTTAGGGTGCCAGCCACATGCACTGGGGTTGGTGGATATGAACCCAGCCCTGACCTGTTAAACAAATAAACAAAAACAACAACAACACAACAAACAATAGCCAAGGGTTGTGGCGGCCACCTGTAGCCCCAGCTACTTGGGAGGCTGAGACAGGAGAATCGCCTGAGCCTAAGAGTTTGAGGTTGCTGCGAGGTGAGTGAATTGCTTGACCTCAGAAGTTCAAGAACAGCCTGAGCAAGAACAAGACCCCATCTCTAAAAATAGCTGGGTGTTGTGGTGTGTGCCTGTAGTCCCAGCTACTCAGGAGGCTGAGACAAGAGGATCACTTGAGCCCAAGAGTTTGAGGTTGCTGTGAGCTAGGATACCATTGCACTCTATCAAGGGTAACAGTGCGACTCTGTCTCAAATTTAAAAAATACACACACACACACACACACACACACACACACACACATACACCAGTGTCTGGGTCCAGCCTCCAAAGATTGTGGTTTTTCTGGTCTGAGGTAGGGCTTGAACATTGATATTTTTAAAGTTCCTGAGAGTTCTTCCATGCAACCAAGCTTGCTCATATTGCATGCCTGAATCCTTGCGCCAGTCACCTCTGCCTGCACACCCCCTCCAGGTTCGATCTCTTCAAATCTCTTCTTTACCCTGCTTTCAGAATGATCTTTGGAAAACACCAATCTAATTACACCATTGTTGCCTGAAAACCCTTCAGTAAGTATCTCCCAGTACCTATCTAATAAAACCCAAGGTCATGTAGCACCACACACAAAATAACCCTCTAAAAAGTCCCAGTAAAAAGAGAATAACGACAAAGTCAAAGCATAAAATCTAAACCAGAGCTAAACCTAAAAATCTAAACCTAGCTTTGGAAGACTGTTGCAGATTCAATTGTTTAAAGGTATTTTTAAATCCCTGCTCAATTATATACCCCCACGACTTGTTGTACAATGTCCAATGCCGCTACTTTGATCTTGGACTGCTGTCAGCAGAACCGGGAGACAATACATTAAACTGCCCGGTTTATGGTCCTTTGATACAGCCACCCCCCCAAATGCAGGTAAGAGGTCTGGAAGAGACACCAGCCCCAGTATAAGATGGGGAACTAGGCACCTATGGCTGCCCTGGAGTAAGGGAAGATGAAAGGAAATGACAGCTCAGCAGGACCCAGAGAGGCTGCTCCAGTCGGCTGCTGACTACATGCTCTCTGACTTCCTTGTTAAATTTTGTCTCCCCAAAATTGAAGTCCTACCCCTACTGTACCTCAACCTGTAACCTTATTTTGGAAAGAGGGTCTTTACAGAGGTAATTTACTTAAAATAAAATCATTAGTGTGAGCCCCACCCTGATGTGACTGATGTCCTTATAAAAAAGAAGGAATTGGTGGCCAGGTGTGATGTCGCATGTCTGTAATCCCAGCACCCTGGGGGCCAAGGCGGGTGCATTGTTTGACCTCAGGGGTTTAAGACCAGCCTGAGCAAAGTGAGACCCCTGTCTTTACTAAAACTAAAAAAACTACTGGCCGGGCACAGTGGCTCATGTCTGTAATACGTAGGTAGATTGCCTGAGCTAATAAGTTCAAGACCAGCCTGAGCCAGAGCAAGACCTCATCTCTAAAACTAGTCAGGCATTGTGGCAGGCGCCTGTAGTCTCAGCTACTTGAGAGGCTGAGGCAAGAGAATCGCTTGAGCCCAAGTGTTTGAGGTTGTTGCAAGCTATGACACCACAGCACTCTAACGAGCGTGACAAAGTGAGACTCTGTCTCCAAAAATAAAATAAAATAGCCACTACAGCTACAGTCCCAGCTATTTCCTAGACTGGATTGCTTGAGCCCAAGAGTTTGGGGTTGCCTGTGAGCTATTATGCCATGGCACTCCACCCAGGGTGACAGAGTGAGACTCTGTCTCAATAAAAAGAGGGAGGAGTAGAGTTGGGACAGGGACTTGCACACAGGGAGAACATCATACGAAGACAGAGGCAGAGGTCCTGGTGATGCTTCTACAAGCCAAGGAACACCAAAGATTGCCAGCAAACCCTCAGAAGCTGAGAGCCATGGAACAGGATCTTCTCACCACCCTAAGAAAAAATCAACCCTGCTGCTACTTTGATCTTGGACTGCTGTCAGCAGAACCAGGAGACAATACATTAAATTGCACAATTTGTGGTCCTTTGATACAGCCACCCCCCCAAAACTAATGCACCTCCCATAAGCCTCCCAATCTGACCACTATCTCTCTGGCTACCACGCACCTCACACCGCAAGCATGCACACCCAGCCACATGGGTCTTCTTCCAGTTCCCCAAATGTGCTGTGTTCCTTCACTCTGCTCCTACTGCCTGGAACGCTGTGGCTGTACACAGAAATGTTCCATGAGCGTGTCATAGTCGCCTCAGTGCCGATAAAGAAAAGATTAAGTTAAGAATTCTTTTGTAAATAATGTCAGGACAAGAAAGTTAAATCTCTACCTCACATTTTACACTAAAATAAAGTCAAGATGAATTAAAGATTTAAATGCAAAACAGAAGCAATTTTTTTAAAAGACAAAGAAAATAATTTAGGCTCGGTGCCTGTAGCTTAGCGGCTAGGGTGCCAGCCACATACATTGGAGCTGGCAGGTTCAAATCCAGCCTGGACCCGCCAAACAACAATGACAATTACAACAAAAAAATATCTGGGCATTGTGGCAGGCGCCTATAGTCCCAGCTACTTGGGAGCCTGAGGCAAGAGAATCACTTAAGGTTGCTGAGAGCTGTGATGCCATGGTACTCTACCAAGGGTGACATAGTGAGACTCTGTCTCAAAAAAAAAAAAGAAAGAAAGAAAGAAAGAAAGAAAATAGTTTATAGCCTGTGTAAGAGATAGTTATACAAACCAGAGCTCCACTGTGGGGCAGAAAGGGCTCCACTAACAGAAGTGGGAGGTATTAGGAGGGCATTTTGTCAGGCCTGGGTGCTCAAAGAGCTGCCCAGGAGAAGTGATTTCTAAGCTGAGGACTGAAAGACAAGTAGAAGGCAGCAAGAAGGAGGGCTGATAGGAAGGGAAGAGGAAAGGGCATGCAGATGAGACAAACTGGAAGAAGTGGAAGCACCTATCTTGAAACTCTCTGTGTGAACACTAACCCCAGGGGATTACAATATCCTGGCTTTGGAGAAGGAGTGTCAAAGGGGGCATGTGCTTAGAGTTGGAGTCCACACTGCCTTTTGGGGAATGGACTGGGATCTCTATGGGGCCCAGATGGTTGCTGCACCCCTGGGACTAGTTCAGCCCTAGTCTGTGCCCTGGCACCAACTTTGACAAGTGTATATGAAAACTCGCCTGGCCCACCTGTGAAGAGCCACTCTGAGTCCGGGGTTGGATTCTGCACTAAACATACACTTAGAAACACTGTCCATTCTCCTTTGATGGCTTGTGAGAAAGCTGCTTTGCAGGTTACCCTGCTGTAGTCCAGGAGCTATTTAACCAGGGTGGCAGATCTGTCAGGCTGTAGCCAGGTCAAAGAAAAGGGATCCAAAAAAGGGCTGAAGAACATGAAATAAACTCGACCATTCTCTGCTTTTCAGTCTAGAGTTAAGCTGATTGTACACTATGCGTGATACATTACATGATCCGTGACAAATGAAACATTTCCCCTCTACAAAGTCTACTGCTTCTGGACTGTTTACCCTAATGAATTGTCCTACATAATAAAAATACAGTTCTTTTCGATTCAACTGATAACTTAAGATAACTTTGTATATTTCCTGTTCCAAGAATCAGGCAAATTGGGATTGGATTAAAGATGGCGGCCGAGTAACAGCTTCCCTGTAACTGGGCACGTACAGTCTGGGGAGACAAGACTCCAGGCATCTCTGGCTGGTGGGATCTGCCAATGATCATCCCTCTGAGGATACAGGGAGCCAGCAAGGGACTTCTGGACCCCAGGAGGAGGACAAAAACAGTGGAAAACTGGCAAGTGGCTGCGTGTGTTCGATCCACCTAATCACGCCAGCAACCGTGAGTACAAGCAGCAGTGAGACTGCAAACCGGAAAGGCCTTACCTGTAAACTGTCTTGGTGTTCTTGGACTTGGCACTCAGTTGAGCTGCCTTGGGGAGAATATTGGGCATTGTCTGGGGCCCCAGAAAGAGCCACTGAGCTGGGCAAAGTAAGCCATTGTGAAAGAACTACTCCGGCAAGCTTCACCCTCAGGGTCCCAGAGCAAGGATCGGGCGGGACAAAGTAGCCTAGTGACTGAGCAGACTAAAGGCAGGGAGTGAGCTACCTTACAGCCCTAATCCTTAGGGGCAGAGTGAGACGGTTTTGACATGCTGGAGCCTTGGGCTGTTGCCCTGGGTAGAGTGCCGTGACGTCACAGCTCATAGCAACCTCAAAGTCCTGGGCTTGGTGCCACCCAGACCTCCATAAGAGCTGTTCAGTGACCCCAACCTGTGACCTGCACCCACCGGGCCTCCACATTCCCTGACCAGGAACTGTGGGAGCCATGCAACCCTGCGTCCTCCCTGCTGTATCCTCCCAGCCTCCACACTAGCCCGTTCATCTAGCCAGGGACTCTGGTAGTTGCGTGCCCTCTGGAGCCCTCCCTGCCTCTGTGCAGAGCCCTTCTCCTGGCCAGAGACTGCTGGAGCCTTGGGCTCTCTGTGCCAAAATCACTGGGCACCAGGCACTCCAAGAACCATGCGCAGCACCACCAGCCCTGTTGCTGGATCCGGGTGTGTCACACACCGGAGCTGCTTCCACAACCAGAACTCCCTAGCTAGATCAGCCCCAGAGAGACTACACAGGGTCACTCCCTACAAAGATTCAGCAATAATAGAGTGATCACGCTGGGGTCTAATCTTGGAGAGACACCTCCCCAACTCTGAGGACAGCCAGAGGCAACAGTGAAAAACAATCATGAGGCAAAATCAACAGAAAAACTCTGGCAATATGAATAATCAGAGTAGATCAACTCCATCAAGGATCAATAAGGCAGTACAGCACAAGACCCCATGCAGAAACAAATAGCTGAGTTGTCAGAAATTGAATTCAGGATCAGAATAGCAAATCAGATTGAATTAGAATTCCAAAAGTTACCTCAAGAATTCAACAGATTCAAAGACCAAATGACCAAAGATTTTGACACATTGAGACAAGAAGTTGCATCCCTCAAAGATCTGAGAAACACAGTAGAATCCCCCAGTAACAGAATGGAGCAAGCAGAAAAAAGGATTTCTGACATTGAAGACAAAGCTTTCGAACACTCCCATACCCTCAAAGAAGAAGAGAAATGGAGAACAAAAACAGACCACTCTCTCAGAGAGCTCTGGGATTATTCGAAGAAAAGCAATATTCGTCTTATGGGGATCCCCAAATGTGATGAAGTGGCTTCACAAGGCACAGAGTCTCTTCTCCATGAGATTATGAAGGAGAACTTTCCAGATATTCCAAGAGATTCTGAAATTGAGATAGCAGACAGTTTCAGAACTCCAGCACAACTCAACCCGAATAAGACATCCCCCAGACACATCATAATCAATTTCACTAAAGTTAATATGAAAAAGAAAGTTCTGAAAGCTGTCAGACAAAAGAAAACCATTACCTACAAGGGGAA